>JADBJO010001224.1:390541-465375 GCA_016801955.1 Conus betulinus | reverse complement strand
GCCGACGCGACACCCCCCGCCCCCCCCCCTGAACGAATCCAGCAGGCCATATTGAGGAGGAGACAGCAATGGGGATCGAGGCCCATCCATATCACCACACTCCCCAGACCGCATGAACAACAAATTAACATCAAGCCAAGAAAAAAGGTAGCGGAAAAGATAGACGCATAAATGTGCACCGACTGTCACTGACTTCCACATTTCCATTGTTCAGCCCGGTTCCTAACATCCTAAACAGGCAGTGCCATCCAGGACAAATGCTGAAAGGGAAAGAATAGTAGGGGGAACAGTGTGTACTTGCGAGCCATTACCTACGTTTCCATTGGTCATCAGTCAGGAAATGACACAGCCGCTTGGAGATACACTAAGCTGAGGTAGTAACAGTAAAACTCGGGTTTTGTCACCCTCGAGGGTATTGTTCAGGGAGAAAGAGCACGAGGGGACAGATCTTGTCACGCCTCAATAGATAAGAGCGCAGGCGATTAGAAATGTCACCACTGTCCAGTATACAACCAAGTGCTCACTGCATTGGCCAAAGAATGTCATTTGGGAACTGCCAGAGACCTCACAAGTGAACAGTGCTCGAAAACGCACGCCATCCGAGTCCCTACGTACGCCTCCCTAACACTGTTGGAACGCACAAATTCAATGCAGAGTGAGGGCGCACAGATTGAGCGGAGAGACGAGAACGCAAAAACATTTTGGAGTATCACTTGCCACCGAGGACAGGACGCAGCAGTGTCAGAAGACCAACGAGAAGCTGGTTGATGCAGTGCTGGCATGACGGATGGACATGGTGGGCTTGGCTGGATTTTCAAAAGAGAAGGCGCCGAGAGCCGTGGTTTTTAGTCCTAACAAGGGGCACAGGGGTGATGCGAGACTTGCTAGCACTGAGAGATACTTGCCATCTTCAACTTTGGGCGGCAATTGCTTGTCAGAATATACCACTGCCCACAAAGGTGTGAACCTGTGCTGAGCAGAAATGATTTTTCCAGTGAGCCTTCGCCTGACCGCACCTTGGGGGACACGTTGCATATTGTGAAATGATGCATAATGCCAGCAATGGTTTCAAACTTTGGCTGATACAGGTTAGAAAAAAAACAAAGAACTTGGCACGAAGACTAAGAAAAGCGGCGCATGCACCCGACACGAACACACAGACACACACGCACACACACCGCAACCCACACACGAAACAAACACAGCAACACGTGCTACAACAACACACGATTCATAATTGGTAATTCAGTAAGCTGGATGTACTGTGATGTAAAGAGGAGAAGCTGATCCAGAAACTGATACGTTCTTTCAAGTTACCAAAAAAGACAAGAAGACAACAGCGCCCCAAAAAGCTTCCAATGAATCGACTGATTTTTTCGCTTTTTTTCTGGTTATTTGTATGAAATCATTGATACACATAGTACAAGGCCGTTACTCTCCTGACCCAAAACAGAAAAATTTTAAGAAACAAACTTTTTTTTTCATGAAAAGTGAAATACGACATCACTACTGAAGCTCACCGATTATCCTACCCCCTCCGACCCCCGAGGACCGCCCACCCGACCGCGACGCACAACACCCCCCCCGCTCCGAGCCCACCCCCCCCCACGCCCCCCCCTCCACCATTTGGCTGTGGTTCTTCTCTACAACTAGATTCCTAGTACAAAAACGTTGGTCACATGGGAGCTTGTAATACAACCATAGAGTTCCCCCCAAAGAACATCTTGACTAGAAAACTCAAGGCTCTGAGCAGGACAGCCTTTACTGAATCCTACGAGTGGAAAAGAGCCATGCAGTGAGGAGCAAGGGCATGTTCGGATCCCTGTCTGCATTCTGAGACTTGTACATCCGAAAGCTTCCTTGCTGTAAAAAACTCAATACGTTTGAAGATTTCAGAGGCAGAAAGAACAAACAAGAACACGACCCCTGAAGAGTGAACTGAGAGCGTAAGTAAAAAACGCGGGAAGTGGGGAAGGATCTTCTAGGAGAATGTAGGTGTGAGGCAGGATGTCCGGGGGTGGTTAATGTGAGGTGGGAAGCCGGTGCCCAGGAGTTGGTGGGTGCGGTGGAAGGGAGGTGTAGAACAGTTATGGTGCAAGATGACGCGACAAATTTCTTTCTTTCTTTTTATCATGCGAAATTGGCATGCTTGACCTGGAAGCATGCCTGAAACATGTTGTGCCTAGAGAGAAGGATTTACAAACATACATTGCAGGTATTCAGGAAGCTTTAAGGCTAAGTACCAAGTTCCTTGATTGGCCTAAGGTTACTCATGCTCACAGAATTAGAAGGTTAGGAGGAAGAATGTCAGCCAGAACTCAAGACCAAAACTTGGTTGTTTCCAAAAGCAACACTGGGTAAAATAACACATGAAAGTGAAAATAAAAAAAAAAATCAAAGAAAGAAACTGAAGAAACTGTTCAAAAACGAAGCTTACATCAGGTTGAGAATCATCTGAAGGCAAATATGGGAAATGTTAGTCTTTATGCAGAAACGCGGAGAAGGATGATGGACAGCAAAGAATCACTTTGTTTCAAAAAATGCACCAAACATGTTGTTCTGTCTGCAGTGGTCTTAGGAAGAACTCAGTATCCGCACTTTTTCATGATTACGCCAGTTTTGAAGTTCATTTTGATGGATCCTTTCCTTACAGGGTTGAGGCAGAGCCAGCTCTCTTTAAGCATTCTGGATAATGAAACATTAGAATTTCCCAATTTGTTGCTGTTTACCGCTAGTTTTCTATCTCCTTTTTCCAGTTTCTATCTACTTTTCACAAATTACCATGCACATGGGTACATTCCATGTCAAGTTGCACACCCACATATACACCCATAGGTATTCTATTGACAAAAAAACACACCAAATATGACACTGAAATAAAAAACCGAGCCAAGATCAAAACTTATGAGACTGGTTTATGTGTTCGTTGGTATACGTGGTATTGACATTATTCAGTTGTAAACCTCTCTCTCTCCTCTCTTCTCTCTCTCTCTCTCTCACACCACAATGTTTTCGAATTAGAGGCTGGAAAGACAGTCATAAGCATGTAAAAATTCCAAAGAAGTCGAGAGCTCCATTGACGTGAGTTGGAAAGCGCGACACTAGCGCATCTTAAGCGTAACAGCAATGTTGAAATCACGAATGTTCTACAGATCGATGAATGCTGGCAGGGGAACCGCGGTGGTCTGTAGGTGCATACGGGATGGAACACACAGCAAGAAGCTGTCGGATAAAGAAAAATATCACAACTGATTCGTTATGGAAACGTTCACAGTAGACATCCCTTTACCACCCCCATTTGCGATATCTATGTCACCAGCAAGTGGCACGGCAGGAGGCCATCATGGGCCCTAGTTCCGTTCCAAAGCATGCCAGTGTTAGGTTTTGCAATCAATGAAGCAATGAGGCAAGGATCTACCGCCAGCAAATAATAACAGAAGCAAGCAGACGACCTACTTTGCCCCTTCTTTCCCCTCCGCCTGCCGCACCTCGCGTGCTCTCCCACCAAAAAAAGCTAACACGCGGTGCGAGTGGGTATGCGCAACCGCCGCGCGGAAAGAACGAACAAAACCAACATTCATCAAACTGGTGATAACGTTTACAACTGACTCACAAGTTACGAACTTTTGTGGGGGCCGGCACGAACGCCACGTGCACATGACAGCACGAGAACACGACCACATTTCTTCGTCTCTCCTTCTTTCTGGTCCTTCAAACTATAACACCACTATCTGCCAGCAATTTGTGAAAAGCAAAGTTGTCCATATAAAGCAATACCACAAAGACAAAACAGAGCACGTCGGAAAAACGACGGGTTGCGAGAGCGTGTCGATCCACCCCTGTTGCTGGAAATGACGAGGTGGGAGGAGCATGGATTTGGGGAGGAGGAGAGACGAGCGCAGTGGTGGGTTGGGTTAGATAGACGGCAAAATAAAAGAAAATATACAACGATTTACTGACCAACAAAAGCAAGAGGGATGGGCAAAAAGAAAAAAAAAAGAGAGGAGACAAAAGGACGACGAGAAGAAAAACAGAACAGATAAAAGAAGTGAAGAAAAGAGGAACGGACCACAAGCGTTTTTAGTGGGCCAAGGAGAGGGGAAAAAGAAGGTGCAGTGGACAGTAACCCGGAACGTGCCCCTGGATGTTTTTCTTTGCCCAAGCCTTAAGTTTTCACCCTTGATCTTTAAACAAGACAAAAACCAAAAAAAAGCAGAAAGGTTGTCGACGACGAATTAAATTGTTATATCTGATTTCGCCATAGACCATCAAAACACGAAAAACAGCATGAAAGAAGTTTTCTCAGGCTTTTACTCCATGTAGGTCTCGCATTCCTTAACCCAGAAAAAAAAACAAATGCTGTCTTTCGGCACATGAGACTGGAAGATGTTGGCTGCGCTTGCACCACATGTCCTACAGGGAATGTTGCTTAGGAGAGCAGGGTGTAGGGTCCAGAAAAAGAAGGCCACGAGAACAGGTGCCTGGTGGGAGAGTCGTGTCACTAGTATCGCGCGATCACTGACAGAAGAGGGAGCAGAGGGTTTTTTTTCTCGTTCTTTTTTCTTTAAATCAGTCTTAACATGGACAGTATTTTTACGCGGGGCCAATACCCAGCCACAATTTACCAGGGAGAAGCACCGACCGTCATCTTTAAAATCATGGAACCAGAACAAAGGCTTGGTCGACGGTTTAAGTGAACGTAAGCAATTCCCTCATGTCGATAGAAAAATGAGAGCGATGATTAACAGCACATCTCAACGGCTAGAGGAAGACGACACTGACCACAGAAAATCCTGCCAAAAAAAAAAAAAAAAAGAAGGAATTTTTGTTTTTAATCATCCAACCCCCGGAGACGGGCAACAATACCACTAGGCGATACGAGCCGTACCGCACATGCATCCCCCCAGAAATCGCCCTCAGCTAGATCAAGCGATGAAGGCAGAGGACTGGTGGGAGGGGAAATGAAGCGAGGAATAGATCTAGCCCGGACCGTCCACTAGCAGACAGCTCGGCGAGGAGTAGATCGATTCAGAAAGCAGAATCACCTCACTGGATCACAAGTACGAGGGGGACTCCTTTGTACGGACACAAGCAAAGGAGAGGGAAAACAACACATGTCGACTACACCAGCTGGGAAGAGATGCCATACAGGGAGCCACTGGAGAGGGGGGAATCAATGGAACCGCAAAACACTCTTAGAGGAGAACCAGAACCGAAACAACGAGTACTAGAACATTCGGAGAGTAGAAAAAAAAAAACTAACCAGGAAAGGCTGTACTGCACTGGATAGAAGGCCCGTCGAGGTGGGTCAAGGCATTCAGTGAGGGTCAGGATGGGCACTGGAAACATCCCACGAAGGGAAAAATGTTACAACACTGCAGAGAAGGAGAGAAGTGACATGCCAAGCGTGTGTCCCAATGTTGGATGAGTTTCATTGAATCAATGTCATAAAGTTCTTTATCAAAGGGGAGCGAATGAACCTGACATACAAGGGGATTTACAAATCAGTCGGCCTGGTCTCTAAGATCAGTTCCATCCATCTAGTATCTTATTCAGGAAACAAATGAACAGATATTATTCCAAAGCATTTTAAATAAGTTTCTTTTTTTTTTTTTGTTTAAGGAGGAGAAATGCGCATATATATTAATATATATATATTATATAGCGAACGAGAAGGAGAGAGACGGGCGATGGAGGAGAGCAGACGGAGAGGGAAGGAGAGAATGAGACGAGAGGGCGGCGAGAGGGAGAGAGAGAATGAAGTAGAACAGAGCAACATGAAGAAAAAACACAACACGCGAATGCGGGGTGGGTGCAGTGTGGTGCGTGTGTGTGATGCCGCGAGAGGTGCTGCGGTGGCAAGTGTCAAGGGAGTGGTGTGGGTGGGTGTGGAGTGCTGAGTGTGAGAGAGGCGGGTGAGAGGTAGAGACAGCCTGTGTGTCCCTCAAGGCGGCTACTTTTCAAAGCTACATACAAGGGGAGAATCTCGCAAAGGGGACCAAAGGAACAGGAAGAAGAGAAAGGCTCCCCATCACCCCTGTGTCGTGAACCTCCTCACAAGGGATACTGATGCGCACACCGTCCAACCTCGTGAAGTTAACTGCGCCCACCACCCAGGACAAAACTTGAAATTGGTCCGAAGGATCCGAAAATCACAGCGATTTTGTGTGCACAAGGCACCAGGACCATTTTAACACAACAGGTCCTGACTTAATGCCCTGCTAGTTCAGCGGGTACGCTCCCAAGCTGGTGTTCAGATTTTCAGGCAGACAACACCATTTACAACAAACAGATATTTGCGAAGGGCCCGAGTGTGGTGTGGTCCGATGCAGCTGTTAAAAAGCCCCCACACCCCCGCCGAACCCACCCACGGACCACGATCAGGACCAGAGCACTGCGGTGGATGTGGGCCCTACTAGGACAAGGTAAGCCTAAATAAGTACCATTGTTGCCATGATGGACAAGAGCGGTTGGCGATCTGCCCCGTGGCCTAGAAACCAAACCTTTCTGTTAATACAGTGCGCGGACTTGATGATTGCACTATCTGACCTCCGGATTAACACACAGACACACACGGACCTCCTGAAGCGATAAAAGCAACCAACAGACACGAAGCCAACGAAACAACACACGCGCGGCACGCACCGGCCAAGGCACACGAGACGCAGCGGGCGCACGCAGTACATCCACGAGCACGGTGCACGAACACAGGTACAAAATAGACAAGAATGCACACAACAATACGCACGGAAGCCGCGGCGGGGAAGCGGAGGAACGCGAAGCGCACACGAACAGTGTTGTCCAACAGCACGCAAGCCCATGCCCAAGACGGCCATCACACCACGGCAAAACAACTATCATGCAGCGGTTAAAGAATGGCGTGTGTACTGACTGAACAGACGATTGATAACATCTTCCTCCTCTGTGATTGAAGACTCTTCGTGTCCCAGCTGAGGGAGTAAGAAACGGACAATCCATCCTTCGGTACTCTGAGAAAAAGGTATGCCAGACACCAAACGCAATAAACATGGCTGTGCCTGCTTGAAACACAGAGAAAAAGAGGTGGTGTGTGTTGTGTGTGGTGTGTGTGGTGTGAGGGAGTGGGTAGTGTTATGTGAGTCATGTGCATGTGCGTGTGAGCGTTTGAGTGGCCGATGCATGGGCTTGTGTGTGCATGGCAATGCCATGAGGACAGTGTGTGCGTTGTTTGGGTGCTGTGTAATGTACATGTATATAGTATAGTGCATTATATAGATAGCTATTATATAAGATATATATATGCGTGTGAGATGACGGAGCGCGGAGAAGATGAGAGAGAAAGAGATATGCACGCAGACTGCAATGCAGTGAGTGTCGGTGTGGGGGTGTGTGTGCAGGCCAGAGGGGTGAGGAGGGGGAGCGCAGGCGCGTGGTGCGATGCAGGCATGGCATGCGCGATGTTGGTGTGCGAGCAGAGATGTGGAGCAGCCATGCCGTACGGGCATGTTGAGTGCGTGACGATGCGGCGCGGAGGGGGTTGGGTGTGGGTTGCGCACGGTGGTGGGCCTGACCGGGTATGACTGTGCGGCGTGCATGAGAGTAGCATGTGGATAGTCACGAGAAGAGGGCATTATAGGAATGTACACAGCGAAGAGCCGAGGAGAAGAGCAGTGTGTGTGTAGAGCACGATCCATTAAAGAGAGCCGGAATGACGATTCCAATTACAAGAACGACTGGGATGCGTAGCATATGTACGACACACGCAGTGATCATGAACAGACAGGTGAGAAGGATGACAATTGTTTTTATGCATTTTTTCCCTTTTCTCATCATGAAAAACACTACGGACTGGACCTGTTGGGGGAATTCATTCACCATCAGCTCCGAATTAGAGTCACTAAAAAAGAAGAGGGGGGACGGGACAAGAGTTGCCTTTTTGAGAATCAGAATTTAAAGCACGTCTTGTAATTTCTAAATGCTTCATTTTGATAGGAGGGGTGTGCTGTCAAAAAGAAAAGAAAAAGAAACAATGTAAAAAGAATCCAGTTTCCACTATAGGTAATCAATCCGAGAGCGAGTGGGAGCAGAAGTCGTGAGCGTGGAGCTCACAGCTGCGTGGGACGGTTTCATGAAAATCTGGAAGCAGGATTCAGTTTCGCTTCAAAAAATCGCAATCATACCAAGTTAACGAAATATTACAGCGATAAGAGGCAATGGGAGCGCGACACTCCGCGTGAAATGATGATCTTGACATCTTACGGGAGTGGTAAGTGTTAAGTATTTTGAAAGAGAGAGCTGGTTGAAGTCGGGTAGGGGGAGTCGGAGAAAAAAGGAGAAGGAAAAGATCACAGCTCTCTTTGTAGCTAAGAGAGAGGGAGAGGAGGAGGAGAGGAGGAGCGAGAGACGGACAGAAAGGAACAGAGAAATGGGGGAGACCCCAGCAAGCCAGCAGCAACGACGAAGGCAACGACGAAAACACGACAGAGAGAGAAAAAAGACGAACCCTGGGGGGTGGGGGGGGGGGGTGGGGGGATGGGGCGAGGCGGTGGGCGCTGGGAGAAGGGGGGGGGGGGGGAGGCGGTGAGGGCGCTTAAGAGAAGAGAGAGAAGGCTAAACGCGATAGACACAAAGAGAGTTTTTTATGGGTTTGAAAAGTTTACTTTACTGGTTTTGACAGACCACTCTTAGTGCTGGAGTGGTAGAAGACTGGCCTGCTCTGTGATGGTTGCGCAGTTGTCTTACTTGCGTTTGGAGAAAGCAGTAGTGAAAGTGCACATGGTGGGAGCAATCCATACAGCCGCAGTATGCCATCAGTCGCAGGCAGCGTTTTCGTGTATACTCGGGCATCATTAATGAGACAGAAACAAGCTGTCGCCGCAGGAGGCTAGGCATCAAACAACGACAAAAGATTTCACGCGACGAGCGTACAGTGCGTCAGACCAGCCCAGGCTATAATCCCAAACAGCTGACCAGTATTCTAACAAGCAGAGGGTTCGCTGTGACACAGATGGCTGGGTATCAAACCATACAGCTTACCAGAGTTTACGAAAGGTCAGCTGTTGAGACAGGCCAAGTGGGACATCAAATTCAAATCGATACGAAACATACGAAAAGGATTCACTTGTGTGAAGGTGACCGTTGCGGCTCAGACACAGCGGTTAGAGCTGGAAGTTAGTCAGAGCCGACCACGAGAAAACTTAAAAGTGTCACTGCAAGATGGTCAGCTGTCACCCAGAGGGTGAGAGAACAGACCCACAACTTAAAGATATCCAATGGTCAGTCTGGTACACAGGTGTCGCGCCTAGAGCAGATCAGACCCGATGCAACGCCAAAAAGATTCACATTTAAGGAGAGCAGGGTCAGTACCACCGTCTCGATGACCAGTCACGGTTCGTTCGAACTGGCGATGACATAAAACAGACCAAGCGCATCTGCTGTAGTAGTTCCCATTCTTCACAGATAAGGTGTCCGATTGAAACCAGTTCATGACAGGCCGCAAAGAGCATGAAAAGGACTAGGAAGAGTACAGAGTTGCAATTGCCATACAGTCAATCCAGCAATGGGCTATTCTGTTCTCTAGAAATGGCCTCCTGCGACACACCATGCGAGGCGATAAGCCACTCTAGTCAGTAGTATGTCGCGCGGTTTTATGTGAAGCCCGGAAATGGGAACTGGATGTTACTTCGTTTCCTGGCTGGATCTCATATTCATGAACTCATGGTGGGGAGTGACTCGTCAAAATAAAGTCTGAGCTGATTACTGAACCATCGATTATGTTACCCTTGTAATGTGTTATGGAGTACATACGATGCAGTTGTGCAGAACATTGTCACTTCACTAGTAGAACCTTAGTTGCATGCATGTCGTGGAGACAACGGAACTGATAGGCAGTCGCATTATCAGCCACTAACAACACACAACAAGACCGAGACGGATTCGGAAAACACCTTCCCGTTAGAGGCGCAAAGGAGGCAGGGAGGGGAGGACTCAGACAGACAGAGACCGAGAAAACAACAAGAGGATTGTGTGTCAGAAGTGTGATCGAATCTAGACAGTTGTTAGCAGCATTTATTAAGCAGGACTCGAGGTAGGGTGGGAGAAGCGACCGAGGGCACCAAAGGGAGAGAGGGCCACCAAGGGGGGAGAAAACTCTGTCCAGACTCCGCTCCTACCTGGGCGGAGAACGCCGGGTGAGCTGGGGAGGTGGGGTGTAGGGCATCGAGCAGGGTGGAGAGAGCTGAGCAATGGTGTTCGAGTGCCAGGTGCAACGTCCGTCACACTGACTTCAATGCCCGGCATCTTTGAACACACACTGTCCGACCCCCAATCCCGTCCCCTACACCGACAGCGAAGCGACCCCTTCGCACCACCGCGTTAAACAGTGCATCAGGCACTTGGAAACAGTAAGTCAGTCAACGGAAGGCACTTGCGTTCCCGTAGTTTCAGCTGGCATAGCCCCAGTGCTTGGTGCTGTGCTGGGTCAGAGGAGATCAGAGAGAGGTTGGCCGAGGGGCCACGCGCTTCACTCACATTCCATGTTAGCACCGTGGCCGGTGACGAGCACTACATCTCCAGCACAGAGGAAACAGAGAGGGACAGTGTGGTCTCAAGACGAGATAGACACCTAAGGCCGGGGTCAAGGGAACAGCTGAGAGATCCAGATGGCCAACTCACACTAAAGAAATGTGGTTCCCATCAGATGCACTCCCATGATAGCTGGGGTTCGGCCACATCAGCGACGCCTACGCTTTGGTTTAATTGCGACAACAAACAGGCCCACCCTCCGCACAATGTTGAGGCCGCGTGTGAGAAAGGTCCACAGAGTGGAACGATGAGGGACACCAGTCGACTGATGGCAGTGTAGAGTATCGTAGCCAAATTAGAGGCAGGCTATGACATGTGTTGCTGTACTGTTTGACCGCAGCGCGTGCTCACATGGACCTTAAAACGGCTTTCTGCGTGCGAATTACAGCGGGGTCCCCGACCCAGGGGGATGGCCAACGGACCACGCAATTCCTCACAGAATGATGTAAAGAATTGTCAGTTATTTTGAACCTGGCCAGCTACAACTTTTCTTTGAAAACGTACAGGGTGCTATCTGTAGAACACCTGATATTAACCAACACAGAACCTTGACTTTTGTTACACTTCATCCATACAGCCCTTCACACAAGCTATTGCTGGTACACATGCTGACAGGGTAAGCCATTTGTGCAGCAATGTAGAGTAACACATTTTTCCTGTCTCCTAATGTTATGAAAATCCAGTTTGGCCAAAACTGGATCCAGATTCTATGTTAAACAAAAAAGCGCAAGAAAAGGAACAGAATAAAAACAGAAGAAAAAAAAAAATTGAGATCTGGTCTCTGCCGGGGGGTTTGAAACAGAACCACAAGAAAACACAGAGTACACCGTGGAATTGAATGAAAGCAGACGGCTCTCTCTAACTGTCCCAAATTCACCATTCACCCGAACAATGCAAAGCCTTGCCGCCCTAAATATTTTCTGCTACCAATGTCAGGCAATACAGAAAAAGTGTAAAAAAAAAAAAAAAAAAAAAAAAAGAACTCCTGTCAAAGAAAGAGAAGGACAGTCTGTGCCAAGGAATGTGAAGAGGTGCCTGGTTGTTTACAGTGTGGTGTGCCTATGAGTATGAGAGAAGCACCATAAAAAACAGGAACGTACACGACTTTTTTCACACTGCTTCTCTCTCTGCGACAGACGGAGGGTGGGGGGGGGGTGGGGGGGGGGGGGGGGGGGGGGGGGGGGTGAGCCGGGGGGGGGGGGGGGGGGGTGGCTACAGCACATCAACGCAATAAGTAATCCAAGCTGTGCGCACACACTGGTTCTCTGTAACAGCTGCCCGAACAACTTCATAAGCTGATTGTACAGCAACGCACGATATTGATCAGCCCATGTTTGTGTTCGCCTGTTGAGCACCAAAACTGTTACCCGTACCACCACAGGACACACATCAAAACAATGCTTTCACTCTGCAGAAAAAGGGCCAAAGAAAAAAAAAGAAAAGCCGATGCTATTGCTCCCCTAGAGTTTAAAAAAATAACTTCTCCGTTGAGAAACGGAGTCGAACATCCCTGGCACGCTGCCGTTTTGTCCTCGCATGTGCTAGACTGTCCGCCTTCTCTGGCACACGCCCAATAACAGGGGCTAATGTCTGGCAGTGGCTTTACAACCTCTGCGACTGCTACGTGACTACATGCGTGGTCTGGTGCGGAATCTCCTGACTGTCCCCAGCTGCCGGCTGATAACCTCTGAAGACAAACGGATATTGACCGTTCGGCCTGGGGACATGACAGACCCCCACCCCTGGCTGCGCCGATAGGACGCCCTCCTCCCAGCTGGCATGGCCGGAACAGAGCGATGATCAACATTCTGAGGAAAGGGATGGAATGGGACACTGAAGGAGGAGGCAGTGGGGGTGGGGTGGAGGGAGGGTGGGGGGTTTATTCCCAACACTGAGGTTTTTCCATCACCCGTACTTATGTCTGCTAAGTATTTTGTCCCCCTCTCTCCCAGTAAGACCACGATGGGGAGCAGGGCAGGGAAGGGGTGTGAGGCGGAAGGGGGGGGGGGGGGGTGGGATGGTAGAGCAGGGGGTGAAGGGGATGGGATTAGGGTGGGGGGAACTGAAGGGTCTAGCCGGACGAGGCGGCGGAGCAGAAAAGAAAACCGTCATTTCAAAGTTTACCCATTCAGAAAACTGACTTTTTTTTTCCCTTTTTTTAAATTGCAAATAAGTCCACACAGTACAACACATTAGATAGAGAATAAATAAACCGTGCATTTCAGAAAACTTTGTTCCAGACGAACTGGTCTTGTTCGTGACTCGGTCGAAAAGGGGGTCAAATGAAGGCGTGTAACTACAGCCCTCTTCAGACCAACCTTTCAAAGACTATAGAGTTGGTAGGGATCTAAGGTCTCATCTCTCTCTACTCTCGTGTGCTTTATTTAAATCCAAGGATTTGCGGTACACAATGACTCTACACTGTAATGCTGTCTTTATTTTCGGTCCCCCCCCCACCCCCCCCCCGTCCCCCCCCCCCACCCCACCCCCCATTCGTCGTTCTTAAAAAAAAACAAAAACAAACGAAAAACGACCCAGAGAAACCGAGGCAAGGAGATCCCACGCTTTCTCGGCACAACCACGGGGGAGAACGGGAAGGCTGTGGGGTGGAAGGGGAGGGGTGGGGTGGGGACCATGGGGAGAGGGGTCCTCGCTGTCTGACGTCTGCAGTGACGGCAATCCAATCCATATCGGGAACCTATCGGATAATCAGCGGCATTGTCCGGTGACGACTGTGTACGACCACCAACCCGTCACAGCCGGTCCACCACGGAGCGCGTTTGCCGTCTTAAATGTAAGTTGGTGGTCGTTTCCATGACAGCGCGTTGCGGCCACCACCTCCATCGTGACGACACGCTTGTCGCACCAGTTGCTCGCTGCCAAGTCGGTCATCAAGCACACGGACAACGGACACGGGCTGCCCACGCTGGCACCGTCACCGGACACCGATTCTCTCTCTCTCTCTCTCTCTCTCTCTCTCTCTGTTGCCCTGCTATGCTGGTCTGTATTGCCTCCAGTCAGTCGTTCAGAACCCATGATTGATTTGCAGAACTTTTCTCCCCCCCTCCCCTTCCCCCTGCCCCTACCACCACCACCATCAATGAGGAAGGTGTGTGTGTGTGTGTGTGTGTGTGTGTGTGTGGGAGGGGGGGGGGGGGGGGATGGTGCATGTCGCGACACCCGTCACTATTCCCTCTGCCCTCTTCCCTCAAGAGACAGAGAGTGGGGGCGTGGGGGGAGGGGGGTTAGAGCGTGGATACGTTCGTGGACACGCCTGTACTGGTGATCTAGCCCGCGTGCCGATTCGAAATTACCGGGCAGCAAGTCTAGTCGGCAGGTCAATACCCCCCCCCCCCCCCCCCCCCCCCCCCGTCTCTCTCTCTTTCTCACTCACACACACACACACACACACACACACACACACAATCGCTCCACAATTTGCATGCAACAAAGTGGACAGTGGAATGGCAGTCTCTTGACCTCACTTTGTTTCCAAACGCTACTTTGATTTCAATCTCCCATCAGAAGTCATTGCCGTGTTATTTTTCACAACTGAGTTAAAGTCCGATTGTGTGGCAATGATTTCAAATCTCCCATCAGAAGTCATTGCCGTGTTCTTTTCACAACTGAGTGAAAGTCTGATTGTGTGGCAATGTTGACCAAAACTTCATACTGCTGATTGTCTTCGCTTCTTTTCCAACTCTTCTGGATTTACTTTTCATACCGAATCATTGCATAAAGAGAGGTACCGTCATTTCTATGATTCTCTCTGGAAGATCGCGACGGGGCATTGCATCAAACACAATCACATTTAGTTAAAACACGCTGTCCACAATCCACTCCCAATTCATTCAGACAACGCGATCTCTACCGCATACGCAAGGACACACACACACACACAAGATGGGGCTGGAGTGGCGGGGCGGGAGGGCTTGACTAAGGAGGAGGGAAATAGTGTTATTCTTCCACGGGCAACTTTCAAAAAGTAAAACGTACATTGAATTTCATTGGGATCGAATGAACGGTTGTTGATTTACAGACAATTAAACAGAGGATGGGTCGAAATCAAAGTTCGCAAAATCTGTTCAGTTCACAAAATCATTTCAATAGTGGGTGTGGCCACCGCCATTGGCGAGACATTCCACGCAGCGACTCCTCATCGAGTTGACCAGTGTTCTGATGACCCTCTGAGGGATTCTCTGCCATTCCAGTTGCAGCATTTGGAAGAGATCCTGGCGGTCTCTGGGAGGTGGATGGTTCTCCTTCACACGTCTCCCCAACTCATCCCACATATGCTCGATGGGATTGAGGTCGGGACTATACGCCGGGAAGATCATCCTGTTGATGCCGGCCTGCACAATGAAGTTTTCGGCCACCCGGGCCCTATGTGGCCGAGCATTGTCGTCTTGGAAGACTGCCATGGGTCCTATCCGTTGCATGGTCGGAACAACGAAAGGCGCCAGGATTTCATCCCGAGCGGATGCCTGTGAGGTTTCATCAATATGGTAGAGTGGTGTCTTGTGGTGGAGGCTGAAGGCACCCCATACCATAACAGATCCTCCCCCAAAGGCCCTGGTCTGGCGAACAGCTGCATCAATGTAACGTTCACCAACACGCCTCCAAACTCTAGTTCGGCCGTCATTGTGTTCAAGACTAAACCGCGACTCATCTGAAAAGAGGACCTGGGACCACTGTTGTTGGTTCCATCTCACATGACGATGGCAGAAAGCTCTCGGCGAGCCAGCCTATGGGCTGCTAGCAGTCGTGGTCGAACAGCTGGGCGACGTGATCTGAGGCCGAAGTGGTGAAGACGGTTTTTCGTATGGCTTGACGGCTGAGGATGGTGTTATTTGCCATACGAAGCTGCCTTTGGATGCTGGTGGAAGTGGTATCCCGCTGCAATAGGGCCTGCCTCTCGATGAAACGATCTTCTCTGGGAGTAGTCTGCCTAGGCCGACCTGACCGTGGCCTCTCAACGCTGTTGGTCGCCCTAAAAAACGCTGATTCAGTCTAACAATAACTGAATGATGCACACCAAGTCGTCGCGCCACTTCAGCCTTTGCAATGCCATCTTGTATCCACGCAATCGCCCTGGTTTTGTCAAAGGTGCTAAGTTTTTTTCGTGGTGGCATGGTGAGAAAAAAGGCTGACAGTAACCAACCCCGCGCTTAAACAGCCAAAAAAGGGGCATAAAACTCACTTGAGAGACTGCTCTTGCACGGGAAAAAAAGAATTTTTCATTTTACACATCTTGTGTCGCCAGCAAGCTTGATGCAAAACAGGCACAGTTAACGCAACTTTGCACTTTTTATCCCGCGCGGTAACGAGGTCACCAAGACCCCCGTGCGCACTACCAGTTGACACAGGCTGGATTACACACTGCTGTGTGAGATTCCATCATTGGTTGCCGCATAACAAAAAAAAAAACAATGTTTTTTGAAGGGATGAATCAACCCCCTGTGTGCAAAGGCCTGTGCTTCGTTTTTTCTGCACGTTGACCTTTTCCAGCGATACAATATTTTGATCGCAGAGTGTCTTTCCTTGGTAAGTACGGAACTGGCGGCTGCCGCCGCTTGGCAAAATCGGCAGCAGTACTTGGAATATATTGCCGTGAAAGCTGGTCGAGATGGTAAACTGATTTGTCAAGTTATTAACTGAAACGATGATCTCTCAGTGGGGACATCAGCAAATGGAGTCGATGGCAACCGATTATTCCCCACCCACATTATTTTGTGCTCCTTTTCCCCAAAGAACAACTTACTACTTTTCTTGTGTGTGTGTGTGTGCGTGCGTGTGTTTGTGTGGTAATATTTTGGTGGTAGTTAAAATTGTTCTGGGCGATTAACCGTGTTCTTTCTATAGTTAAAGACATGAAATACTTAGAGCTCGATAGGAGAGGGAGGGTGTAGGAGGAGAGGGGTGGGGGTGGGGGGCGCCGTTTTACAACAATTACGCCCCGCAGTCGTCCGTGTTTGAAGTATGAAGGCAATCACAGCCATGGACAGACTGAAAAACCGTGCGAGTCCATGTCTCTGTGTCCGTGTCCGTCCGTGTTGGTATAGACGTCGCCTAAAATGCATGTTCACCATTGTCCAGCTGACGACAGAAGCTACGCTAGGGTAACAACACCTTTCATCAACTTTCACTTTGTTTCATGTCGTTTAGAGCCAACGTTACTCACGGCCTACAGCACAGGGTCATATCAAGGCTGTTGGTACAATGTCAAAATGGATTCCATGTATGTACACACACACACACCACACACATACACAAACACACACACATATGTATGTGTGTGTGTGTGTGTGTGTGTGTGTGTGTGTGTGTGTGTGTGTGTGTGTGTGTGTGTGTGTGTGTACGCGTGCGCACGCGTGTGTGTCAAAGGGGAGGAAGGGGGAGGGTGCCTATAAACTGTTCATTCCCAGCACGTCAAAATGGCTTAAACCGACACAATGGTCCACAAAATCTTAAATGAAAAAATATTTGTCAGAGTAGAGATGGAAATGGGTAGAATTGACAGTTCTACTAGTAGAGATGCCAATTGCCATTTGTACCAGTAGAAATAGCGATTGCCATCTCTACTGACCTTGGAGCAGAGATGATTTGGTAGAATCGGTGAATCTACTAGTAGAGACCCCAATTGTGTTATTTCCAAACTCAACTTATAAGAGCAACTCTCTCTCTCTCTCTCTCTCACACACACACACACACACACACACACACACACACACACACACACACACACACACACAGAGCATGAATTGTGCTATAATCATTACCGGCGTGAAGCTGTCTTTGACTTCGCTGAATCAGTGTTTGTTTTTACAATTACTGCCTTTTTCTGACGGGTGACACTTGGTTGAGCATGCAAGTGAGGCTCGTTTGCACTTACATTTATTAGTCGTACATTGGCCCTTGCATGTGCACACTGTGGATGTGTGCATGCTCGCGCTGCTCTTCTGCCACTCAACCATTCTTCTTGAGGCCTGAATGATAGTCCATTCCCGTAGGCTAGCTGGATTAACGTTTTGTAATGCAGGAAAAACACACGTTTCTCATATCAGCTATATCGGTGGGGGAAAATTTAGTTTTCAAGATCCCATCTTTTGAGAACAAAGTATAGAACGTTTGTCTACCTTTACTGTGTACTGAAGTACTTTGCACAGGAGGATACGGGCATCTGTATTGGTTCTATCAACTTTCTCAATTTCAATGCTCACAGTATCGCCAGCTTCAAATGTTTTTGTAATGTGTTTAACTTTGGCATCAAAATTGACTTGCTGTTTGTTGGCAGCCTTTAGGTAGTTTATAGCTGTAAACCTGCGAATTTTTTTGTGAGGAGGTTCTGTCAGAATGTCAGTGTCATCAGCACCCTCTGTCATAATGTCGGTGTCACCAGCGCCCTCTGTCAGAATGTCAGTGTCGCCAGTGCCTTCTGTCAGAATTTCAAAGTCACCAGTACCTTCTGAAAGAATTTCGGTGTCACCAGTACCTTCAGTCTGTATTTAGTGTCAACAGCATTATCTGTCATAATAATTCGTTTTTGATTTGATTGTGAAAAGCGCTTCCCCCACTCTGTCACCTGTGCGTTCAAGTTCTTCAAGTTTCTTCCTCAGTTCGAATACCTTCTTGTGCTAACAGCTCCAGTGTACCACAGTCCGTCATGGCTGACTGCCCGAACACGACTTCGTACGGTGTTTTACGTGTTGTTGCACTGATTGAGGTGTTTATGGCATATGTAATGTGGTTCAGTCCTACAGCCCACCCTGTCTTCGGATTTTTTCTGCCATCCACTTGCCAAGTTTCAACTCCAGATCTCCATTGCCCCTTTCCACACATCCCTGGGACTGTGGATGTCGTGGTCTGCCATGGATGATGACCAGCCCTGGCCACCTTAATGTCAACTCATCAATCACCCTGGCCACAAATTCTCGTCCGTTGTCATTCTGAAGAAGCCTAGAGGATCAGAACAAAGTGAATGTATGGACAAGTTTTCAGAAAAACTTCCGCAGCTCGTTAAGACGTCAACGGATGCGACCAGCTGAATTTGCTGAAGTGATCTGGCATGTGGAGAATCCATGTGTAGTAGTTACCATCAGGCCTGCTGGTCATGTCTATTAGAGCCATTTGCATGCGAGTCATGAAACCCAGTGAGATGATCGGCTTCCTGCAGGTGGTCTTTTCACAGGAACGCGCGTCGAACATTCTGGGCAAGTGCGGACAAAGATCTGGATCAGGTTATGTCCAATCCAGGAGTAGCAGCTTTTAACCTCTTCCCATGTCTTCACACGGCCAGAATGACCAACACGAACATGGCATCTGCAACCACAAAGTAAACCCGAAAAATCAAACTTTTTTGGTCACCGACAGGGAAATTTCCAATCAAGCAACTGAGCAAGCTTGAACATCCCTCCCTTAACTCTCTCTCTCTCTCTCTCTCGAGAGAGAGAGAGAGAGAGAGAGAGAGAGAGAGAGAGAGAGAGAGAGAGAGACTGACACTGAGAGAGAAGTTCTTAGCACATTGCACCATTTTTGAACTTGCCGTCACTAAACTACTAATGTTCCTACAAATAACTACTCACTACACTTGAGGTTGGTATATACAAGTATATAAAGAGAGAGAGAGAGAGAGAGAGAGAGAGAGAGAGAGAGAGAGAGAGAGAGACAGACAGACAGACAGACAGACAGACAGAGAGAGAGACAAAGACAGAGAGATAGAGAGAACAAAACCATTATTTGTCATATTACTAGATGCCTCAATAGCACCACACACCATTATTTGTCATATTACCATGATGCCTCAATAGCACCACACACCCCTCCCCCACCCATCCATTGCTTTCTGATTTTTTG
The DNA here is from genome assembly GCA_016801955.1 of Conus betulinus. Lineage (NCBI taxonomy): Eukaryota > Metazoa > Mollusca > Gastropoda > Neogastropoda > Conidae > Conus > Conus betulinus. The sequence goes on along the minus strand of JADBJO010001224.1, from coordinate 445,959 downwards.
GCAGTTACTGAAAAGGAAGGCTAGACTACTAAGACCCTAAGAGTAAGACCGGCCTGCTAGCCGCCTCCCACAACCCCCCACCCCCCCCCCCCCACCCACCCCCCCACCAGCTGTCTCCACATCCAGATCTCTCCGAAAGAGAGAACTGTTATTCATCCCTGATGGAAGTTATCAGTAGTAACGTAGTAACACCATTCACAAAGTTGCCATGCCTATTCTAGTTCTACACAAAAAAAGAATGCAGAAATATAAAATGCATGAATGGTAAATGGGAGAGAGAGAGAGAGAGAGAGAGAGAGAGAGAGAGAGAGAGAGAGAGAGGTCTTACCTTTTGATGGTCTCAAAAACATCCTCCTTTGTGATTACCGGGCAGGACGTGGCCTTGCAGTAGAGGATGTCCGGCTGGCCGATTGTAACTTGAACTTTTTATGACACCAATTGACTTCCACTGTCACATTTCTCGTCTTTCTGTAGCTTCAGAGTCTGAAGCGCCTTTTCATACTTGTCTTGACTTAGGCGAAACTCGTCTTGCTTTTGCTTGCTCAGTTTGGACACATGTTCATCTAAAAGCCTGTAAAATGTTGTTTTCTGATCTGCCATGGTTGCCTGCACTGCTCAAACTGATGTCAGAACTGACAGAAGCACGCTGACTGTTGCCTGTCTTTGAACTGATCTCAGCCAGTCAGTGAAACCATGGTTGTGGAATTGAAACTCATCTCATGTTCATGTTTGGGTGTGTGTTTATGCATGCTTGTGAGTAAAAAAAAATACACAGAGTAAAAAGAATAACACAGAGAGAGAGAGAGAGAGAGAGAGAGAGAGAGAGAGAGTTGCTCTTATAAGTTGAGTTTGGAAATAACACAATTGGGGTCTCTACTAGTAGATTTGCCGATTCTACCAAATCGCCGTCTCTACTCCAAGGTCAGTAGAGATGGAAATCGCTATTTCTACTGGTACAAATGGCAATCGGCATCTCTACTAGTAGAATTGTCAATTCTACCAGATTTCCATCTCTTCTCTGACACATTCATCTTCCTCTTTTAGAAACTCTCGATTTTCTAGTTGTGTTATAGTTGCAGACAAGTTAATTCTTTTTTGACTTGTCGTGTTAACGTTTTTTTTCCCGGCCCCGGTTTTTTTTGTTGTTTTATTTTTCCCGTCTAATACCACGTAATGTGGAAAGAGGTAAACGAAATAACTGACTCTTAAGCTCTGCCTATTTTCGCTGAAGAATACCCTATGTTATATCCGCCTACCCGCTGGTCTAAAGTAGCAAACGTCACTCATAAAGTTGCAATTCCATAGGCGCCATTTTTCTGCTGATGATATTCTATCGCAAAATTCGCTTGCGAAAATGAACAGGCAGCAAATCCATTGTTATGGATGATGCGATGTTATGCCGCAAAAGTCACGTTTTTGTAGCTGCTTTTTCTCCTCTCTGTCCGTTTTTTTGTTGTTGTTGTTGTTTCATATTAAGGTATGCAATTTTAGTAGAAAATAATGGAATTCTACTCGCTGTTTTAAATACCGAGAAGAAAAAGAAAAAAAAAAACCCGAAAAGGTTAACAAAAGGCCAAAAAGCAAGCGAAAACAAAACTCAGAAGGCATCAGGAAACCTCCTACAACTGGTGAAAGAGATTGTTCTCGTTGAGAGGTGTTCGAAAAGAAACGTCAAACAAGCACGTCAATTCAGTGTCTTGTTTAACGGAATAGTAAAAGCGGAGGAAACGGCTGTGAATTAAATCCAAGCCTAATTAATGCTGGCCTCAGGTTGCTGGTTTGCATCCTCATTCGACAGCGAGCAGTTCTTGTCCAGCTCCTCCTCCTCCTCCTCCTCCTCACACACACACACACCCTTCTCCCCCCTCTTCCATCCCCACGTCTCCCCGCCCCTTTCCCCAAAGTCTCAGAGCTCGCCAATTTTGCTTTCTGTCGTTTGTTAATTTCCTTGACCGAGGCCTGGAACACGATAGGCCGGAAGCCCCCAAATCGATGTTGGTACGCCTTTGGTCTGCGTTGTTTGCTGTTTTGATCTAGACTGCATCATATGGGGCTGGTTCATGAACGTGGACATACTCTCTCTATATGTATATGTGGTAGGTTTCGCCCTGCTATAATGGCTGCATCCTGAGATCCAGCTGCCACGTCGGTCAGCCTGCGATTGTTCCAGTCTATGACTTTGATAACGAAGACATCCTACCCGGGCCTTCTGATCTAATCACACAATTTACAATCAGACAGCCATGAATACAGTCTGAATTAAAACCAGGTATTTAAAAGTAAAGTAAAGGATGAAGAAGAAGAGAGAGATAGGGATAGGGACATGTGGACACACTTCCTTGACTACTTTCAATGATCCTTAAATGTTGCTCTAGTTGTTTCTTTTTCTTTTTCGCCACAATGGCCAGCGAAGGCATAGGCCTATAATATATACAACTCCTGCAACTCAGCAGCCTAGATCTACGCACGTGAAAAAAAAACAACAACTCATTTCTCACACTGAAAAAACCAAATCATAAGATTACCTTTGAAATCTTTGCAACTGTAGAGTTACCTTTTAAAATTTTGCCTAAGGCTCCAACCTATTTTTACCGCCAAGGATGGAACCACTTCAAATCTACTTGGCCGAGTTAAATCTTGTCTTAGGCTCACCTCGATGCGCTAAGTTGAATGGAACCCTCAGCTAAGCTGTACAACCACTCTTTTCCCATGAAACTGCGACAAATACACAGTAAGCTGAGTACTCCTTCCCCCCCACCTGCACGCCCATTTTGAGCATGATCCAAAATTAAAAAAAAAAAAAATTACAACACGTGATCAGCAGTCAAAATGGCTTGCAGGTGGTTGCTCTGGCTGTGATCGGCTGAGCTTACTGTGTATTTGTCGCAGTTTCATGGGAAAGTAGTGGTCGTACAGCTTAGCTGAGGGTTCCATTCAACTAGCGCATCGAGGTGAGCCTAAGACACCTTTTGTTTTTCGTCTAAACAGCCCCCCCTGAGTTTAGTATTCTAAAGTTGAAGATGAGCTGTATGATGACAAAAACATCACCTTCATCACTCATTCCAACCTACAAGCCGCCCGCTTCAACCTCCGTGATGGGCTACATCCCACTGCTAGAGGAGCCAGCATCCTAGCAGGCAATATTGGCCGACATCTGAGGAACCTCTTTTGGGAACGGCCCCGGAAGACAGCGCGACGTCCCCGGTACCTGCGCCCCACAACCTTCCATGAGGATTCCTTCTCTACGGCTCTGCCTGGTCCAATAGGTTCAATGTCTTTATACAACTGGTGACACTTTTTGTTGTTGTTTTTTATTCGAAACGAATGTAGCATACCAGCCTACATCTGTGTGTAGCTAAGCTCCAATTGTGTTAAAGCGACATATTTTTTTTTTTGTCTAGTTATCTTTTTTTTTTTTTTCTCGAATATGAAACTTAATAACAATATAAGAATACTGCAGTGGAACTGCCGCTCTCTCTATTCTAATATTGACTGTTTACGTCAATTTTTGGTGTCATCTGACTGCCACGTTCTCTTATTCCAGTCTGTTAATATCAGCAAGAACAAACTACCAAGATTGGAACAATATTATTATCCACCAGTAGTAGATACAGATAGAAATGGTGATAGAGTAAATTGTGCTATCTATATTCACACTGGACTACAGTATTGCGACAAACAATCACCTGTGCCAAGTGGATTACATGGGATTTTTTCATGTGCTGTAACAGTCAAGTTTTCGAAACTCCTTAAAAGTAAACTGTGCTTCTGTATATTTACCTAAGGGTCCAGATGAAGCTAATACTGAGTGGATGAAAAATATCAAGAATGATCACGGTAAATGGTTAATAGGAGGGGATTTTAATGCTCATTCTCCTTTCTGGGAAAAAGAGTGCACACAGGTCAGTAGTAATAGGTTTGTCGAAAATGTTGTAGACTCAACTTTATGTTTACTCAATGATGGTTCTTAACCAGAGTTCCTGATGTATCTACACACTGACTACTGCTATTGATCTAACTTTGGTTTCACCTAAAATGGCTTTGTCGTGTGCTTGGGAAACTTATAGTGAAACTCTTGGGAGTGATCATATACCAATCATCATTACAATTAATCAGTCCCCTTATTTTGAAGACACAAAACCAGATGATACAATCCCAAGATTTGATTATAAAAATGCCAAATGGTCTCAATTTTACAATACACTTAAAGATCTAGACATAAGCTTGTCCCCAGATGATAATATTGATCAAATGTATGACACGTTTTGTACTTCTGTTCTAAAAGTGTCTGGTTTATGTATTCCTAAATTGAAGAATCAGGGATCTAAAGGGGGTAAACATCTCGGTAATGTTTGGTGGACTGAAGATTGCGATAAGGCAGTCAATGAGAAAAAACGGTTATTCAAGGAATACGTGCACAGTAAGAAAAGTCAAGATAAGAAAATGGTAGATGAAAATTTAAGGAAATGAAACATTCAAATATACATAGTAATAGAGCTATGGAACAAGCCAAAAAGGATTATTGGGATAATTTTTGCAAACAAACACATTTGATCATAAAGATAGCAGAATGGTATGGAAAGAGATAAAAACGATAAAAAATGGAATCAAACTCCCAGAGTATCCTATTATTCTTGACAATAACAAGTTACCCCTGATCCACAGACAAAGCAGAAGCGTTTGCCGACCAGTTTGCTAAAGTGAGCAGGTTAGATGGGTTCTACTATAGACAATAATTTAGGCCCTGAAATAAATATTAAATCGGACACTGATTTTCCCAAAAGGGCTAAAAACATATCATCTCAAACGACTCTTAGAACATATACTTCCTCGATTTTAGAATCCTCAGATATCGAACTAACATCTATTGCAAAAAAATCATTGTGTCTCCTGTCCCTCCCTGGAAACTAATACGAGCACATTTTGACATTGAGCATACAGATTTAACAAAGGCTGAAAATACTAATTTATTGTTATCCAATGTCAAAATGCATTTGCATGATCACTATTCCAACCATCTTAAGATATACACTGATGGATCATTAATCAATGAACATGCAGGTGCAGCATACATTATCCCAGGCCTTAACAAAGAAAAGTCCTATTATCTCGGAAAAAACAAATCTATATTCACTGCTGAGTTATTTGCTATGATTATGGCTTTAAAGTTTGTTGTTGATTACCCTCAAAATTTATGTAAAGTTGTTTTTTGTGTAGATTCCAAATCAGTTCTTACTGCAATGAAGAATTTTGAATTAAAAGTTCGACCTGAGATGATCACTGAAATACATAATTTAGTACATTTCCTCTCAATCAGAGACACTGAAATAACATTTCTTTGGGTGCCCTCCCACTGTGGTTTACATTATAATGAAAAAGTTGATATTCTAGCAAAGAGAGGAGCAAAACAGTCTTCAGATTCGCATTTTTTTAAACTTATCTATGTCAGTGCAAGAGTGCTATACTTTGGCAGAAAAAGTACTATTTTCTCATTTTCATTTGATAGAAAGACAAACTGGGTGTTTTGGTTTTACACAATGAAATGAAAAATATGCATGAAAAGTTAAGTAAGTACGATCAAAATATTTATCGTAGACGACAGATAAGTTCCTTTAATTTGTAGATGGAAACTGGATTGTTTAAAAACAATGTATGTCAAAAATATACATTGTATATGTGGCCATAGCATTTCAGCTGATCACATTCTTGTGTGTAACTTAATGGAAAAATTCATTCCAAATGCGTCTGTACAGCCTATTCAAAATGTTTTCCTGTTAGCAAGTGAAACATATCTTTTCTTTTTGCACTTAGCTAAAAGTCCAGTTGGCAAATACTTATAATCGATAACAGTCCCAGTGGTGAGACGAGACAGTTACAGAGTTTTTTTTGTTTTTTTTTGTTTGTTTTTGTTTTTTAAATCTTTGATTAAGTGGACATCCTATTTTTGTGTTATAGTTGTAGATAAGTTGATTCTTTTGACTCGTTGTGCTAACCTTTTTTCCCAGCCCCGATTTTTTTTTTTTTTTTTTTTTTTTTTCCGTCTAATATCACGTAATGTGGAAAGACGTAAAACAAAACAAACAACAACACACACACAACTTTCTGCGACATTTTACGTGATTTTGCTGAAGGTCATATGTGAGGGTTTTTTTGTTTGTTTTGTTTTTGTTTTGTTTCTATGTTTAATGTTGCAATGTTAATTCAGTAATTATTCAACAGAAATGATGCATTTCACATATACATAAACATTCACTTATTTCTAAAGCCAAAAATGAGCTTCGCCTGGATGGGATACACAAGAACAAAAATTGTTCGCTCATGCTTGCATGGATGACATCAAACAGTGTAATTCAGCAGAAAACACGCTTCATGTTGAAGTAAGCCGAATAGGTCACTGTTCCTTCTACGGTTTCGGTAATCTCGTTAACGTAATTTTCGCCCGTTACCGAAAGCCCACCCACCCACACTCCCCTCTCCTCCCCTTCCCTCCCGCCTTGCGAAAAGCGAGAGGACGTTCATACTGGAAACGCGTCACTTTCGTTACGTAAACGCTGTGCCGACCGCCCATGTGGCCGTGACATGTGTTCGTTGTCCACATGCGTGTGTGCGTGTGAGTGAAATTATCGCGCAAGCAAAGAAACGACAATCGACTAGGCATATCCCAACATCTACACATGACGTTAGTGTCTGCTGTTGATGCCTGCAGTCCACGTATCTTGGGTTTGGTCAAGCTGTTCTGTCAGTCTCTCAGTACTACTGAACGTCATGTTCACACTTCACTGTCACGCTGCTTGGCGCTGTACAAATCCGTTCATTTCAGTTTGTTAAACAGATGTCTTTTCTTTTTACAGTGTGTGTGTGTGTGTGTGTGCGTGTGCACGTGCGTGCGTACATGTGTGTGTGTGTGTGTGTGTGTGTGTGTGTGTGTGAGAGAGAGAGAGAGAGAGAGAGAGAGAGAGAGAGAGTGCCTTGCCTTCCTACTAGAAGTGCTTGCCTTACAACCAGAAGATCTGAGCATTGAAATGCTGTCTGTATTGTGCTTTGTTTGTACCCTTTGTCAGGCAGTTTAGTAACCGAACTGTTGTCCTCTTAAAATTTCATGTTGGACACAGAACTGGCGTACTTTGGCTGCCTGGGTGACATATCTTCTTCTAAGAAGAATGCCCACCTTGACCTTGACAGCAGCTAGTAGTAACACAGTAGTGCTCTTCCCTTTTTTCCCTGCCTTTCTTGCCTCCGCAATCTCACATGATATTTTTAACTGAACGCATGAGGGGCAGTGAATGAAGAAAATAAATCTAACAGGCACTGACACAACACATTTTGGATTAATCTTATATGTCTAAGTAACACAAGATTAGCATCTAAAAGCTAACGAGTCACACACACACACACACACACACACACACACACACACACAAGCCCACATCATGTTTCCATGGAAACTACAGAAGCACCTTCAGACTTCCATTTCATCACCAACTATGACAGCAGATACCGATTCTCTAGCAAGACAAGCCTCCTGACATCACCCCGCCCCCCCCCCCCCCCCCCCCCCCCCCTCATCCGTACTTGTAGTAAAACAACACAAGGACAAAGTTTTGTTGTTAGATTCTGTTTTTTGGATTTGGCCTTCTTCAAACCATTCACACAAATCTGTCCCTGACAACACTGAAACGTTCCACAAAGACGTGATCCTAAAGATGTGGGAAAAACACACTACACATAAGAAAACTCACGTTGAATATAAACACAAACTGACAACCTGATGACAAACAGGATAACCAACACTTTCTATTCAAATAAAACAGGTGGCACACACACACACACAAACACACACACACACACACACACACACACACATGAGCATGAAACACACACACACACACACACACACACACACACACGGACTGTGCATAAAAAAAACACTACTCTTGCTCCCTCTCCCCAAAGAAGAATATGCATATAAAGCATACAACCCTTGCTATAATAAGCTGGTGTCCCTGAGCTGTAGCCCTGACAGTTTCAGTGTCTGTATTCTCAGGAGGCATATTTGTTTCAATCATTTGCATATGACAGCTGTCTCTGCTGCATCTTCACCCATATCTTTTATCATATCCCATTCTTGGAAGAAAAAGGTATACAACAAAACTTTTGACAGTAAATGTAAATATATCATGTTTGTGCATGCACGCGTGCGCGCGCGCGCGCGCACACACACACACACACACACACACACTGACACACACACAAAATCCCTCGTTTAAAATATTGTCCTCCACATGCCAGAAGGGTCAAAAGGTAAATACAAAGACATGAAGGATAATGCCTTCAATCTCCTTAAAAAGGGTAATACGAAAGTTCATCTCAAAGATATCAGCTTAACTGATAGGCATGTGTCAAAAGAGATGAGAGTACAAAAAGAAACTCTTCTCCAGTATGTGCCTAGTGTGTGTTTTAAAGTTCCTCCAAAGTGGAGGTCGTCAGGATCAACAGGAGGAGCTCATCAACCTTATAACTAGACTCTGGATACCTGTACAAGCCCTGCCATTTCCATTGAAACAGAGACTCGCCAAAACCAGGCAAATCTGCCTGTCAATAAGGAAACTGTCAAAACAAAAAGAAAAAAAGAAAGAAAAAAAATGCCAAAACATGCAAACAAACCAGAACACTGATGTACACTGAAGGGATAGGAGGAATTCTGATGGACAAGAACTTGTCCAGAAATTCAAGGATGAAGATGTAAAAGACATAATCAATGGCAGTCACCAACCACTTATAAATGCCTGCAAGGATCAAAAACTTACTTTTATGAAATCCCTGGTTGTAAACACTGTACTCCTCATACCTAAAGAACTCAAAAGTTCACATAAAAAATGCACAATTTAAAACGATTATAAAACCAGCCTCTCATGCCTTCTGTTTCAATAGGAGAGTAGTGTAAATGTCAAAGGCCATCCCTGTAATAACATGACATTCTGACCCTTTCCACCCTGATCCTAGCAGTGCAGCCCTCCCAGCCTGGCATGTTTCCATTGTTCAGTTGGTGCATCAGGTCTGCTTCATTTAAATTCTGGATCAACAAATAAAAAGGGGGTCTTAACTCAAGGCTCAACCTCAAGGCATGTCAGTCAATGCGTAGGTCAGGTCTCAGCTAAGTGTGGTCCACAACCCCTTTCCCCAATTCCTTCTTCACTTATTTATTCATTGATTTATCTATCAAGCTGTAAACCCCATGCTTAGTGGCCTATGGCATTATCAACCCCACCGCCTGAACAAACAAAACATGACTGAAATTGATAATGAAATGTGGCAGGGAACAGTAAACAATAAACAGTAAACAAGTAGGGTAACTTTGGCTCTCATAAGAAAAACCTAACACAGAGTAACTTTTATTCAAGACTGGCACAGCCTTTTAAACTTGAATAAAGTCAGACAAATACAAAGACTCAAACAATCTAATAATGGGGACAAAAACAAGTGCAGGCCAACAACATGTTTTAAGTGGTTCACAGAGGTTAAGGTGACATCATTAAACCATGTATCTTTTGAGTGCATGTCACAGATCAGGATCCACCAAAACAGTCATCTTTTCACTTATACAAGTTTGCATTCATAAACTCTAGTCTGACAGTTTGTTGCAATATATGCCCACCATTTTGGAACAAGAAAAACAACCAGTGCCCTGTCCTGCTAGGAAGGAGAATAAACATGACATGGGACTGGAGTGATGAGCCTGTGAGATTTCAGAGACTATTTCTGTGCTGGTTGTTCACTGGGGATAGGCGACGGTCTGTCACCATCAGACAAATCCTCACACATAATTGGAAACGTCTTCCCCCTTCGCTCTGTTCATGGCTGGAGAGCCAAATCGGGTGTGCCCCAAGGGAAATCATACCTCATACGATGCTGGGCACTAGGCGTTTTGTATGAGAACAGAGCAGGCAACAGGTACTGTCTAAATTTTGGTAATGAGAATTACTCCAACTCTGACCCCCTCCTGTCCTCTCGCCTCATGTGCATGTGTGCTGTGTGCCTGTTGTTCATGTCGCTGATCTGATCAGAGGACCTGAGATTCACACTTCCAGCTACACAGCTTTCTCCAGCTCATCCTTATCATTAGTATGCAAACCTACATTTGACTGAAAAATTATTCAGTACAGTCAAACAACTGTCTAACAGACATCACTTCAATTCGGTGATTTATTTCTTAATGGACTGGTCCTGTTTCAAAAAAGGGTTCATTTACTTCATAATGGACTGCTCCCGTTTGAAAAAAAAATGGTTGTAATAAAGACTTCAATGAGGTTGTTTTTGTAACACGTAGGCTCATCAAAATATCCACTGAGCAAGAGTATGGTGATGTGCACAAAGATTTGATGAATATTTTTTCTCAAGGTGATTTTCTTTGTTGAACTAATATACTGAATCCTAATATCTTTTACACAGGAACCAAAATATCTATAAATCATTTTTTCATTGTTTGGTATGCATGTATAATAATGATAATACACACTAATACAACTGAACAGTTATAAGCACATTATTCAGGCAATGTACCCTAAGCACTGTAGTTAAAGAAAAAAACAAGGAAAAAAAAAAGAAAAAGAAAAGAAAAGAAACAAGAAAACTTAAGCAGCTCAAATGAATCTCTTCAGGCCCCTCCTCCATCTTCTGTCGAGCATTCATGCATGCACACATCCATGCATTAACACACATCCATGCATGCATATGACTGCTTACACACACACACACACACACACACACACACGCTGACCTGCCTAATATACATGGAAATGTATGGTCATGATGGAGCTGTCAACAATAAGCTCACAGTAAAATGACTAGTAGTCAATGCAGAATAATTCAGCAATGTCAATGTGTGAACTCACAGTGAAATAACTGGTGATCAGTGTAGAATAATTCAGCACTGTAAAAAGTGAACTAACAGTAAATGACTGGTGGTCTGTATTAGGTAGATCCTATCTTTAACCAAAATTGTTTTATTTTTGTCAACTAAGGTTTAAAAAAAAAAAAGCATAAAAAACCCACAGCTAGGCTTCACTCTTTTCCGTAAAAGTGTGGGTCTCTAGAGATCCAAAGATACAGCAAGACTTTCACCCTTCAGAAAAGCATGGGTCCTCAGAGACTCACAACATGCAGAGTGGCCTTATTTTCTGTGGAAAAAGCATGGGTCCCCTGAGGTCCCACAACATGCAAAGTGGCCTTATTCCTATAGAACAAAGCATGGGTCCTGGAGACCCACAACATGCTGAATGGCCTTATTCTTATAGAACAAAACATGGGTCCTCAAAGACCAACATGCAGAGTAGCCTTCTTCCTATGGAAAAAAACATGTGTCCCTGGAGACCCACAACATGCTGAATGGCCTTATTCCTATAGAACAAACATGGGTCCCTGGAGACCCACAACATGCACATGGCTTTATTCCTATAGAAAAAAAAGCATGAGTCCCTGGAGACTCACAACATGCAGCATGGCCTTATTCCCGTAGAACAAAGCATGGGTCCTCAAAGACCCACAACATGCAGCTTTATTCCTATAGAAAAAAGCATGGGTCTCTGGGGACCCACAACATCAGAATGGCTTTATTCCAACAGAAAACAGCATGGGTCCCAGGAGACCCACAACATGCAGAGTGGCCTTATTCCTGTGGAAAAAAGCATGTGTCCCTGTGGACCCACGACATGCAAAGTGGCCTTATTCCTATATAAAAAAAAGCATGGGTCCTGGAGACCCACAACATGCTGAATGGCCTTATTCCTATAGAACAAAACATGGGTCCTCAAAGACCCACAACATGCAGAGTGGCTTTCTTCCTATAGACAAAAACAGGTGTCTCTGGATCCCTGGAAACGCACAACATGCTGAATGGCCTTATTCCTATAGAAAAAAGCATGGGTCCCTGGAGACCCACAACATGCAGCATGGCTTTATTCCTATAGAAAAAAGTATGGGTCCCTGGGCACCCATAATATGCCGCATGGCCTTATTCCTATAGAACAAAGCATGGGTCCTCAGAGACCCACAACATGCAGCTTTATTCCTACAGGTAAAAAGCATGGGTCTCTGGGGACCCACAACATCAGAATGGCCTTATTCCTATAGAAAACAGCATGGTCCCAGGAGACCCACAACATGCAAAGTGGCCTTATTCCTGTGGAAAAAAGCATGTGTCCCTGGGGACCCACATCAGAGTGGCCTTATTCCTACAGAAAACAGCATGGGTCCCTGAGACCCACAACATGCAGATGGCCTTTTTCCTACAGGAAAAAAAAAAGCATGGGTCCCTGGGGACCCACAACACACAGAATAGCTCCTATAGGGAAAAAAGCTTGGGTACCTAGGGACCCACAACATACAGAATGGCCTTATTCCTATAGAAAAAAGCATGGTCCTGGGGGACCCACAACATACAGAATGGCCTTATTCCTATGGAAAAAAGCATGGGTCATGGGGGACCCACAATCTATGGCATGCAAAATTTTAGGCAAGAAATTGTGAAGGTTAAGATGAGGCTGATATCTTAATATTTTCTGATGCTTTCATGTTCATCATTTTGCATTTTGCCTTGTTTACCACCAGACTGAACAGTTCATATGTAGTAAGAGATACAGACTAACAGAGAGGTATGTGGAATAGTAATTCAAAACCTGAGTCACAGAGACAGCGAGACAGACAGACAGACAGACACAGAGAGAGAGAGACAGAGGCAGAAACAGAGACAGAGACAGTGACAGAGATAGAAACAAAGAGAGAGAGAGAGAGAGAGAGAGAGAGAGACAGACAGACAGACAGACAGAGACAGACAGACAGACAGAGATAGAAACACACAGACAGACAGACAGACAGACAAACAGAATTCCAACAGTGCAAGCAAAAATGACATGAAGCTTGTTAGCCAATATCTAACCTGTCACAGAATTACATCTTCAAAAAGGATTTTCATCTGTAAATTTCAAAACAAATAATCTGGTGATCTGAAGTTAAGCCCCCCCCCCCCCCCCCCCCCCCCCCCCCCCCCGCTCTCTCTCTCTCTCTCTCTCTCTCTCATACAACACACACACTTTTGTCTTACTCTTTTTATATCATAACAGTGTAGCATGAGACATAGTCATTCTTGTAGGACAAAAACAGAAAAAAAAACCCTTTTATGTCCCTATATAGCACATAGATATCCCCTTCTACCTCTTCACACTGATGATGATCTGCAGATAGGAATGCAGAGAGGGAGCACACCTTTGTTCCAGAACGTAGGCAAGCTTGAACATTTCATTCTTTCCTCTGTCTCATCTTCTGCCCATTTTTTTTTTCTTTAAATTTCTTTTTTTCTTAAACAATTTCTTTTTTCTTCTTTTTCAGTCTCTTCAATCTAACATAATGTATTGCACATATAGGAAAAAAAGTATCAAACAATGAAAATAAAACTTCTGACACAGGGGAAAAAAAAATCACAGTTTGATTATTCTTCCATGTCTAAGCAACACATGGGTGCAGCATCAAAATGCCATGCACGCATGCATGCTTGAACTCACTCACCCATTCACACCACACACACACACACACAACACACACACACACACACACACATGCATGCATGCATGCACGCACAAGCACAACCAAGCCCACATCATGTTTCTATGGAAACTATAAAAATGACCTGAGGCCCTCCCTCCCAACCCCCCTCCACCACCCACCTTCCCGCTGGATGTCTACTGGATGGCAGCAGACACAACCTCTCTAATGCACTGAGCCTTCTGCCATCAAATTCTCCCTCCCCCTCCACCCCACCCATCCTCCCCTGGCTCTGTTGTCTGGCCTGTAAATCTGATTATGACTACAAATGATTCAGCTAGGCCAGTGGGCGACCTAATCAACAGGCCTCGTCATCAGGTAAGCTTATGTGGTCCATACATCTCAGCAGTAAAGACATGAAAATAAGCTTCACATCAATCAATAGGTGGTCCATTGCTCAGCGTTGTATTACATTGTACTGAACTGTATTGTGTGGCAATTACAGTTGCAATGTGCTGTCTTGTAACACATCACATGGCTTCCTTTCCCTGACAATACACTATTCAACCTTCCCCTCAATGCACTCAGTTGTATTTGCTTCCACTAACACTGTACTGTTCAACATCCTTCCCCTCACTGTACGCAGTTCAATCTTCTTCGCTAACAGCAACACACAGTCACACCTTCCCCTGACAATACACATTTCACCTTCCCCTGACAATACACAGGTCAACCTTCCCCTGACAATACACAGTTCAACTTCCCCTGACAATACACAGTTCACCTTCCCCTGAAAATACACAGTTCACACCTTCCCCTGACAATACACAGTTCAACTTCCACCTGACAATACACAGGTCAATCTTCCCCTGACAATACACAGGTCAACCTTCCCCTGACAATACACAGTTCACCTTCCCCTGACAATACACAGGTCAACTTTCTCTGATATACATGGGTCAACCTTCCCCTGACAATACACAGTTCACCTTCTCCTGACAATACACATGTCAACCTTCCCCTGAAAATACACAGTTCAATCTTCTCCTCCTGAAAATACACAGTTCAACTTCCACCTGGCAATACACAGGTCAACTTCCACCTGACAATACACAGTTCAACTTCCACCTGACAATACACAGTTCAACTTCCACCTGATAATACACAGGACAACCTTCCTCTGACAATACACAGTTCAACTTCCACTTGACAATACACAGTTCACCCTTCACCTGACAATACACAGTTCACCCTTCACCTGACAATACACATTTAACCTTCCCCTCACAGTATACACTTCACTCCTCCTTCCCCTCACAGTATACAGTTCTACCTCCTTCCCCTCCCTCACAGTATACAGTTCTACCTCCTTCCCCTCACAGTATACATCTCAACCTCCTTCCCCTCACAGTATAAATCTCAACCTCCTTCCCCTCACAGTATACATCTCCATCTCCTTCCCCTCACAGAACACATCTCAACCTCCTCCTTCCTTCCCCTCACAGAATACAGTTCTATCTCCTTCCCCTCACACTACACATCTCAACCTCCTTCCCCTCACAGTATACATCTCAACCTCCTTCCCCTCACAGTATACATCTCAACCTCCTTCCCCCTCACAGTACACATCTCAACCTCCTTCCTTCCCCTCACAGTATACATCTCAAACCTCCTTCCCCTCACAGTATACATCTCAACCTCCTTCCCCTCACAGTATAAATCTCAACCTCCTTACCCTCACAGTACACATCTCAACCTCCTTCCCCTCACAGTATACATCTCAACCTCCTTCCCCTCACAGTATACACTTCAACCTCCTTACCCTCACAGTATAAATCTCAACCTCCTTCATTCACAGTCACAGTTCAACCTCCTTCTCCTTCCCCTCACAGTATACATTTCAACCTCCTCCCCTCACAGTATACTACTCAACCTCCCCCCCCCCCCCCCCCTTCCCCCCACAGTTCAGTTCAACCTTCCTCCCCCTACACGTAATACAGTTCAACCCCTCTGGCTCATGTATACACACTCAACCTGTAGTTTTGCCAATCAGTATAGGCAGGCCAACCTCCTTCACTAACACAGGTTTAACCTGCTACTTCACAGTATCATCTTGAGCTAAATGTTTTTTTTTTTTTTTTTTCAACCTCCTTCCCCTCACAGTATACACTTCAATCTTCCTTCCCAGTACTGTAACCTCCTTCCCCTCACAGTATACACTTCAAACCTCCTTCCCCTCACAGTATACAGTTCAACCTCCTTCCCCTCACAGTATACACTTCAACCTCCTTCCTTCCCTCACAGTATACACTTCAACCTCCTTCCCCTCACAGTATACATCTTCAACCTCCTTCCCCCCACAGTATACATCCCAACCCCCTTCCTTCCCCTCACAGTATACATCTCAACCTCCTTCCCCTCACAGTATACACTTCACCTCCTTCCCCCCCTCACAGTATACACTTCAACCTCCTTCCCCCCTCACAGTATACATCAACCTCCTCCCCTCACAGTATACATCCCAACCCCTTCCTTCCCCTCACAGTATACAGTTCAACCCTCCTTCCCCCCTCACAGTATACAGTTCTACCTCCTTCCCCCCCACACAGTATACACTTCAACATCCTTCCCCTCACAGTATACACTTCTACCTCCTTCCCCTCACAGTATACATCCCAACCCCTTCCTTCCCTCACAGTATACATCTCAACCTCCTTCCCCTCACAGTACACACTTCTACCCTCCTTCCCCTCACAGTATACATCTTCAACCTCCTTCCCCTCACACAGTATACATCTCAACCTCCTTCCCCTCACAGTATACACTTCAACCTCCTTCCCCTCACAGTATACATCTCAACCTCTTCTTCCCCTCACAGTATACAGTTCAACCTCCTTCCCCTCACAGTATACACTTACACTTCTAACCTCCTTCCCCTCACAGTATACACTTCAACCTCCTTCCCCCCTCACAGTATACATCCAAACCTCCTTCCCCTCACAGTATACAGTTCAACCTCCTTTGCCCTCACAGTATATACATTCAACCTCCTCCTTCCCCTCACAGTATACATCTCAACCTCCTTACCTTCACAGTACACATCTCAACCAACCTCCTTCCTTCCCTCACAGTTTACAGTTCACCTCCTTCCCCTCACAGTATACAACCTCAACCTCCTTCCTTTCCCTCACAGTATACAGTTCAACCTCCTTCCCTCACAGTCACCCTCCTCCTTCACAGTATACATCTCAACCTCCTTCCCCCTCACAGTACACACTTCAACCTCCTTCCTTCCCCTCACAGTATACACTCTCAACCTCCTTCCCCTCCTATACCCTTCCCTCACAGTATACAGTTCTACCTCCTTCCCCTCACAGTATACACTCAACCTCCTACCTCCTCCCCCTCACAGTATACATCTCCACCCCTTCCCCCCCACACAGTACACATCTCAACCTCCTTCCTCCCCTCACAGTATACATCTCAACCTCCTTCCTTCCCCTCACAGTATACAGTTCTCTCCTCCTCACCCCTCACAGTATAAATCTCAACCTCCTTCCCCTCACAGTATACACTTCAACCTCCCTTCCCTTCACAGTATACATCTCAACTCCTTCTCCCCTCACAGTACACATCTCAACCTCCTTCCCCTCACAGTATACATCTCAAACTCCTTCCCCTCACAGTATACACTTCAACCTCCTTCCCCTCACAGTATACACTTCAACCTCCTTACCTTCACAGTAAACACTTCACTTCAACCTCCTTCCCCTCACAGTATACATCTTCAACCTCCTTCCCCTCACAGTATACATTCACAGTACTTCCTCCAACCTCCTTCCCTCACAGTATACACTTCAACCTCCCCCCCCCCTCACAGTATACACTTCACCCTCCTTCCCTCACAGTATACACTTCAACCTCCTTCCCCTCACAGTATACACATTCTTCCCTCCTCCTGGCCCTCCACACATACACATTCCAGTTTTGCCAATCCTATATGCCTCACAGTATCACTAACACAGGTTTAACCTCCTTAGCCTCACAGTATACACTTCAACCTCCTTCCCCTCACAGTATACACTTCAATCTCCTTCCCCAGCTGTCCTCCTTCCCTCACAGTATACACTTCAACCTCCTTCCCTCACAGTATACACTTCAACCTCCTTCCCCTCACAGTATACAGTTCTCAACCTCCTTCCCCTCACAGTATACACTTCAACCTCCTTCCCTCACAGTATACACTTCTACCTCCTTCCCTCACAGTATACACTTCTACCTCCTTCCCCTCACAGTATACATCTCAACCCTCCTTCCCCTCACAGTATACATCTCAACCTCCTTCCCCTCACAGTATACACTTCAACCTCCTTCCCCTCACAGTATACACTTCAACCTCCTTCCCCCCTCACAGTATACACTTCTACCTCCTTCCCCTCACAGTATACACTTCAACCTCCTTCCCCTCACAGTATACATCTCAACCTCCTTCCCCTCACAGTATACATTCCCCTCCCTCACACCTCCAACCTCCTTCCCTCACAGTATACACTTCAACCTCCTTCCCCTCACAGTATACATCTCAACCTCCTTCCCCTCACAGTATACACTTCACCTCCTTCCCCCTCATAGTATACAGTTCAACCTCCTTCCCCCCTCACAGTATACATCTGAACCTCCTTACCCTCACAGTACACATCACTTCAACCTCCTTCCTTCTCCTCACAGTTTACAGTTCAACCTCCTTCCTTCCCCTCACAGTATACGATCTCCACCTCCTTCCCTCACAGTACACATCTCAACACTCCAACCTCCTTCCCTCACAGTATACACTTCAACCTCCTCTCCCCTCACAGTATACACTTCTAACTCCTCCTTCCCCTCACAGTATACATCTCAACCTCCTTCCCCTCACAGTATACATCTCAACCTCCTTCCCTCACAGTATACATCTCCACCTCCTTCCCCTCACAGTACACATCAACCTCCTTCCTTCACAGTACACATCTCAACCTCCTTCCCCTCACAGTATACATCTCAACCTCCTTCCCCTCACAGTATACATCTCAACCTCCTTCCCCTCACAGTATAAATCTCAACCTCCTTCCCCTCACAGTATACATCTCAACCTCCTTCCCCTCACAGTATACACTTCTCAACCTCCTTACCCTCACAGTATAAATCTCAACCTCCTTCCCTTCACAGTATACACTCAAACCTCCTTCCCCTCACAGTATACATTTCAACCTCCCTCCCCTCACAGTATACTGCTCAAAACTCCTTCCCCTCACAGTATACATCTCCCTCCCCCACTCACCCACACAGTTCAACCAACCTCCCTCCCCTCACAGTAATACAGTTCAACCCTCCTTCCCCTCACAGTATACACTCATTCCTCCTTCCTTATACCACAGTATACAGGCAGGCCAACCCTTCTCACTAACACAGGTTCAACTCCTTACCTCACACAGTATACATCTCAACCTTTCTAAGTCACAGTATACATCTTCAACCTCCTTCCCCTCACAGTATACACTTCAACCTCTCCTTCCCACAGTATACACTCTCACCTCCTTCCCCTCACAGTATACACTTCAACCTCCTTCCCCTCACAGTATACAGTTCAACCTCCTTCCCTCACAGTATACAGTTCAACCTCCTTCCCCTCACAGTATACACTTCAACCCTCCTTCCCCTCACAGTACACCCACTTCAACCTCCTTCCACTCACAGTATACAGTTCAACCTCCTTCCCCTCACAGTATACAATTCAACCCTCCTTCCCCTCACAGTATACACTTCAACCTCCTTCCCCTCACAGTATACACTTCAACCTCCTTCCCCTCCTTACCCCTCCTTCAGTATACATCTCCTACCTCCTCCCTTCCCCTCACAGTATACATCCCAACCTCCTTCCCCTCACAGTATACACTTCAACCTCCTTCCCCTCACAGTATACACTTCAACCTCCTTCCCCTCACAGTATACAGTTCACCTCCTTCCCCTCACAGTATACACTTCAACCTCCTTCCCCTCACAGTATACATCTCAACCTCCTTCCCCTCACAGTATACATCTTCAACCCCCTTCCCCCTCACAGTATACATCTCAACCTCCTTCCCCTCACAGTATACACTTCAACCTCCTTCCCCCCTCACAGTATACACTTCAACCTCCTTCCCCTCACAGTATACATCTCAACCTCCTTACCTTCACAGTACACATCTCAACCCCCTTCCTTCCCCTCACAGTATACACTTCAACCTCCTTTCCCCTCACAGTATACACTTCAACCTCCTTCCCCTCACAGTATACACTTCAACCTCCTTCCCCTCACAGTATACATCTCAACCTCCTTCCCCTCACAGTATACATCTCAACCTCCTTTCCCTCACAGTACACATCTCAACCTCCTTCCCCCTCACAGTATACACTCACCTCCTTCCCCTCACAGTATACACTTCAACCTCCTTCCCCTCACAGTATACAGTCAACCTCCCTTCCCCTCACAGTATTCCCCTCCCAGTATACATCTCAACCTCCTTCCCCTCACAGTATACATCTCAACCTCCTTCCCCTCACAGTATACACTTCAACCTCCTTCCCTCACAGTACACACATCTCAACCTCCTTCCCCTCACAGTATACACTCAAACCCTCCCTCCCCTCACAGTATACATCTCCAACCTCCTTCCCCTCACAGTACACATCTCAACCTCCTTCCCCTCACAGTATACATCTCAACCTCCTTCCCCTCACAGTATACACACTCAACCTCCTTCCCCTCACAGTATACATCTCAACCTCCTTCCCCTCACAGTATACATCTCAACCTCCTTCCCCTCAGTAGTATACATTTCAACCTCCTTCCCCTCACAGTATAAATCTCAACCTCCTTACCCTCACAGTATACAGTTCAACCTCCTTCCCCTCACAGTATACACTTCAAACCTCCTTCCCCTCACAGTATACAGCTCAACCTCCTCCTTCCCCCCCCAGTATACATCTCAACCTCCTTCCCCTCAGTATACATCCCAACCTCCTTCCCCTCACAGTATACAGTTCAACCTCCTTCCCCTCACAGTATACATTCAACCTCCTTTACCCTCACAGTATACACTTCAACCTCTATATGCAGGCAGGCAACCATCCTTCACTAACACAGGTTTACCTCCTGCCCCTCACAGTATACAAGCAGGTGAGCTAAGTCCCTCCTCACAGTTACATTTCAACCTCCTTCCCCTCACAGTTACACACTTCAACCTCCTTCCCCTCACAGTACACATCCTGTACCTCCTTCCCCTCACAGTATACACTTCAACCTCCTTCCCCTCACAGTATACACTTCAACCTCCTTCCCCTCACAGTATACACTTCAACCTCCTTCCCCTCACAGTATACACTTCAACCTCCTTCCCCTCACAGTATACATCCAACCTCCTTCCCCTCCTCACAGTATACATCCAAACCCCCTCCTTCCCCTCACAGTATACATCTCAACCTCCTTCCCCTCACAGTATACATCTCAACCTCCTTCCCTCACAGTATACATCCAACCTCCTTCCCTCCCCCCCTTCTCAGTATCACCTCACAGTATACACTCTCAACCCCCTCCTTCCCCTCACAGTATACATCTCAACCTCCTTCCCCTCACAGTATACACTTCAACCTCCTTCCCCTCACAGTATACATCTCAACCTCCTCCTTCCCTTCACAGTACACATCTCAACCTCCTCCTCCCCCTCACAGTATACACAGTTCAACCTCTTTCTCCCCTCACAGTATACATCCCAACCCCCTTCCTTCCCCTCACAGTATACACTTCAACCCCTTCCTTCCCCTCACAGTATACATCTCAACCTCCTTCCCCTCACAGTATACATATTCAACCTCCTTCTCCCCTCACAGTACATCCACCTCCTTCCCTCACAGTATACATCTCAACCTCCTTCCCCTCACAGTATACACTTCAACCCTCCTTCCCCTCACAGTATACACATCTCAACCTCCTTCCCCTCACAGTATACATCTCAACCTCCCTCCCCCCTCACAGTATACATCTCAACCTCCTTCCCCTCACAGTATACACACTCTCCCCCTCCTTCCCCTCACAGTATACATCTCCACCTCCTTCCCCTCACAGTATACAGTTCAACCTCCTTCCCCTCACAGTATACATTTCAACCCCCTTCCTTCCCTCACAGTATACACTTCAACCCCCTCCCCCTCACAGTATACATCTCAACCTCCTTCCCCCACACAGTATACATCTCAACCTCCTTCCCCTCACAGTATACATCTCAACCTCCTTCCCCTCACAGTATACACTTCAACCCCCTTCCCCTCACAGTATACATCTCAACCCCCTTCCCTCACAGTATACATCTCAACCTCCTTCCCTTCACAGTATACATCTCAACCTCCTTCCCTCACAGTATACATCTCAACCTCCTTCCCCCTCACAGTATACTTCAACCCCCTTCCCCTCACAGTATACACTTCAACCCTTACCCTCACAGTATACACTTCAACCTCCTTCCCCTCACAGTATACATCCCAACCCCCCTCCTTCCCCTCACAGTATACATCTCAAACCTCCTTCCCCTCACAGTATACATCTCAACCTCCTTCCCCTCACAGTATACACTTCAACCTCCTTCCCCTCACAGTATACACTTCAACCTCCTTCCCTCACAGTATACATACCTCCTCAACCTCCTTACCTCACAGTATACATTCAAAACCTCCTTCCTTCCCCACAGTATACATTCAACCTCCTTCCCCTCACAGTATACATCTCACCTCCCTTTCCCCTCACAGTATACACCAACCCCTTCCCCTCACAGTATACACTCCAAACCCCCTTCCCCTCCACAGTATACACTTCAACCTCCTTCCCCTCACAGTATACAGTTCAAACCTCCTTCCTTCCCCTCACAGTACACATCTCAACCTCCTTCCCCTCACAGTATACATCTCAACCTCCTTACCTTCACAGTACACATCTCAACCTCCTTCCCCCTCACAGTACAGTATACATCTCAACCTCCTTCCCCTCACAGTATACACTTCAACCTCCTTACCCTCACAGTATACAGTTCAACCTCCTTCCCCTCACAGTATACATCAACCTCCTTACCTTCACAGTACACATCTCAACCTCCTTCCTTCCCCTCACAGTATACAGTTCAACCTCCTTCCCCTCACAGTATACACTTCAACCTCCTTCCCCTCACAGTATACACATCTCAACCTCTTTCCCCTCACAGTATACACTTCTACCTCCTTCTCCTCACAGTATACATCTCAACCTCCTTACCTTCACAGTACACATCTCAACCTCCTTCCTTCCCCCTCACAGTACACATCTCAACCTCCTTCCCCTCACAGTATACACATTCAACCTCCTTCCCCTCACAGTATACATTCAACCTCCTTCCTCTCACAGTATACATCTCAACCTCCTTCCCTCACAGTACATCTCTCAACTCTCCTTCCCTCACAGTATACAGTTCTACCTCCTTCCCCTCACAGTATACATTCTTCTTTGTAAAGTGTCAATTAAGGCAGAATGGAGAACTTTTTGTTTTCTATCCTGCAAACAAACTTTCTGAAAATAAAACAGAGTTCTGCACTGGGGAGAAGTGCATGGTGCAATGGAAAGTGGGGAAAAAACAACAGTCAGTGCTCTACAGCACCAGTATCACAACACAAAATACCAGACTTACTGCTTTCAAATTTATCTTCAATAAGTTTACATCCCGAGGTTGTATCATCAGAGAAAAATGTCGGAGTGAGGTGGTATTTCAAAGATTTCCAGCATAAAAAAAAAATAGGCAGTCAACTGTAAAAGGGTATGTGATATGCATGCTCTGTGTGTGTGTGTGTGTGTGTGTGTGTGTGTGTGTGTGTGTGTGTGTGTGTGTGTGTGTGTGTGTGTGTTTTTGTCTTTTGTAATATTCAATATTCTTTCTTTTTTTTTTTGTCAGTTATGTTTCTTTCTTTGCACTGTCTGTCTTTCTTTCACTCTCTGTTTCTTTGTTGTAGAATGTGTGCACATGATAACGCACATTTCCTGTGGACTATGAAATTTCTATCAATGTTTTTGGGATGAATACTTCCAAAGATCATTTCATCAAAAGTTGCTTGCAGCTTCACCTTGACTGACATCACAGCAAAAACACAGAACGCACACAGGCCGACTTCTAGGAGTCTAAAGAAGCCGGAGCTGAGCTTTGAAGTGATTTCTGTATTAACACACACAACAGGCTGTGTCGATCACTTTCTTTTTAACCTTGTCTGTGATTTCTGTACATACGTCTGTGGCCCAATGATCAACTTACCTTTTCCATGGTGAGTTCTGATTATGCTGAAAGCGTGAGAAGTTCAAAAAGAAACCCAGAGAAAGAGTGTATGATTGATGTATCATCATAGTTCATTTCATCACTTTCTGTTCTTAATTTTGGTGAGAATTTGTAACCTATGTCACAATATGAATGTGCTATAAACTGCCTACAGTCCTATGTAAATTTCAATGCCACGCATGTCTGCATCATTCTCACAATTTTCCAGCTATACACTTTGCAGATGTGGCAGAGGAAACAACCACAGCACACCCTTACAAGCTTTGGAGGTTACTGCTGAAAGAACAGCGCAGCCAGCTCCTGAGTTTGGTGCTACAATGATGTATGTAGTGATTGTGGAAGCAGAATTCCTCATATGGTAACACACCAACCCTGATACCAATGCTGGCCAAGGAATTTCTTCAGAGGAAGTCTAGAGGATTGTGGTAGAGATCACATCGCTAGCAGTGAAGGTTCACAGCGAGCAGGGAAGGTTCCTTCTTCCCTCGTCTTCCCCTTCACTTCACTACAGAGGTGGGGGAATGGATGATCCTGTAGTTCTGAGCGTCTATACATGGGAGTGTCCTTTCCTGTCCTGGGCACAGTTGTTGTTATCGCCAAGTTTGTCTCCCTTAGTCACTGACAAAGATCTGTCAGTGCCTACATGATTCAAAATCAAAAACCTTCGATGATTCTGCCGTTCAGCCAGCACGTTATCCACTCACAGTGACAGGCTTTCCAACCTGTGCCGACAGCTTCACCCACAGCGGTGTGGACTGCCGAGAAACTGCCACTGACTGGCTTTCCTAAGCCGTACCTACAGTTTTCTCCACTGCTGTGTGCAGTGCTCAGGACACTCTTAGTGACTGGCTTTCCTAAACCGTAACGACAAGTTTTCTCCACTGCTGTGTGGAAGAAAGTGGACACTTGTCAATACCCATAGCCAGAGATCCTTCTAACCAGGGTCCATGACAGGAACAAGTCTGTGTAGGGAAGTCAGTTTCGAGGCCAAACAAAAGAAAAAACATTCCACTCACAAGAAGTCTCTAAAGGGAAGTAGTCTGTGGTAGGGGTCTGTACTGGACTGAATGCAGCTACAAAAGTTCCATGTCAAACCATTTATGGTAAAAAATATCAGACAGATGTGTCAGCTAGGCTAGTACCCCAAATGTCTCGAGTGACAAAGATGATGATGATCTGCTTCACGATTCAGGGGAGTTTGATTTTTTTTTTTTTTAAGTCATGTATCTCCACAATTGATTTTTGTGTGATGCTACCCTATCGTTACGGAGTTGCTTCCCTTACCATAGAATTTAGAGAGCGTTTCATGCACTGAACGTCAGGGAAAAGAGGGATAAACCACCTAAAATGAGAAAAAAAATCTAATACAGCCTATTTTCACTGTCTTATTTACTGTTTTCATTTCAATCTGTATCTTTCTATCATTTGTTTTTCCAAGAACAGAGGTCATTATGACTTCTCAACAATCAGAAATATAAAGCTGCACATTCTGAAATAAAAGAAGTAACTTTGCCAAGGAATCACCGTTTTCTCTCTACCATCCCTTTGATCGCTTTCATCATTTTTTCTGGGTAAAAAGTGTTTACTTTTTGGGTTTTTTTCTTGTTGGTGATTTAAACTTACTCATTAACATACACAGATAACAAAACAGCTCAGCCATTCGGTTCTTTTTTTACTCACAGATAATGGACTCTACAGCAAAACTAAACATTAAAAAAAAGTCTGCCTTTTTGTGTAAATTGTTACTTCAGAATTCTGTGTCACAGTCATCATAGCAGGCATTTTTCATGCTGACTGCAATTTGGGGATTATTGTTTGGTGCATTTTTTATGTCCATTGTTTGTAACATTTGAAAAAGACATACCTCCAATAATTCACTTCTCTGTTTTAAACTTTGTATTCAATAAGAGTTTCCTTGCACATTGTTTTGTGTGTTGCTTTGTACATTGGTAGAGCATGCAAGATGACTTGGTTGATGGTGAACGGGCAAGGATCATTAATGGGAAAATCATTAATGGGAAGACATCTAAAGAATAAACACCAGCTCAGCAAACGGGAAATGTTGCCAATGTACAGTAGTACTGTTTGATTCATGTGAACAAAAACTTTACTGTTCCGCCAAACGAAACAGATAACAAAATAATAAGACAAAACAGAACACGTTTCAGCCTCTTTGGTCTTCTTGATGTGAAAAAGGAGTCAGTCATAAGAATTCCAATACAGAATGGGAGTCTCCTCAACTGTTTTCACCACAGATTATTCAACAAAGATAATGTATCCAATCAATCACAAAACAGACACCATCCTATCTATTACTCAGCCTGTCTTTTTGGCTTGACGTCATGTGATCTTCTTGAAGCTTACTGAACAAAGTGTGTGCGATGAATGGCCTCTCCCACTGTACGTGACATCAGCAAGGACCAAGCCACCAGCCAGCCCACCCAGAGTGACAACACACAGGGCTTACCTTCAGTTTCCTTCTGGCATTGAACTTCTTCAGGCAGTCTACAGTCTCTCTTGTCTGTGCACCACGGACGCCACACGCTCCCTCTGCTGTAACACCAGTAACACCCCTCGCCCTATTAACATTTGCCACACACAACACCCCAGTCCTTACAGTCATGTGATAAGGGGGACAACCATGAAATTGAGAGGAACCATGCATGAGACTTTCACCAATTTGCATTTTTAATTCTCTCCCCAGGAAATGTGAGGGTGCATATGAAATCAACATACAGTTCTTCAGACAGAGAAACTGTTTTCTACAGTTTAGACACTTTGCTCCTTGGAGAATAAATTGCTGCATGCAATTTAGACTCTTTGCTCGTTGGGGAAGAAACTGTTTCACATAGCTTAGAATCTTTCATGGCATTTTTTTCTTACCACATATTATAGCATCACTTAGTCAATTGCCAACCAGTAAGCACTGGCCATTTCCATCGCTCTCTGTAATTTTCCGTTAAACTGGTAACACAAAACTGAGCTCACAAGAGCTTTCAGTTCCTGTTAATATACAAGTCTTAAACAATCATTCAATTGCAACAAAACCTTGAAATCCTCCACTGTTCAAGCACACTATGTTACAAGACAGAAACATTTTCTGTTCCTCAATGTTATCCACTGTTTCCATGGAATTATCAAAAAAAATGTCCACTGCATAAATAAATTCAGGCACTACTTGAACTGAACTGTATTTCAGGCATGGATTTCAACACACACACACACACACACACATGCACACACCCTCTGCAAACTACCTCTGATCTTATAAGAGATTACTGAAAATTACAAACGGGGAAACCGCTGATGGCCTTTACCAAACATGACACTCAGAATATATGAAGTGGCCTTGTTACTTTATGAACAAAGTACAAACAAAGAACATACACAAATCTACCACTTATTACTTTATGAGCAAAGTGCAAAGAAAGAATGTACACAAATCCACCACTTTTTACTTTATGAGCAAAGTACAAACAAAGACCGTACACAAATCCATGGATGCTTGAGGGCCTCTGAGGCTGTGATGCGTTTGGCAGGGTTGACAGTCAACATGCTGTTGATGAGATGTTTGGCCTCTGGGGTGACTGTGTCCCATTCAGGTGAGGGGTACTGCAGTCACACACACACACACACACACACACACACACACACACACACACACACAGTCTTCAGAACATGGCCCTGTAGGTACTATACAGCAAATACTGAATTCTTACCTCTTGGTAGACATGAAGTTATCTACCTGTTACCTGCCTTAGACAATTCTCTCATGGTGAGGACACAGTGTAAAAGGGAAGTGGAAGAGTATCTCTGCCTTTCACTAGTTAAAGGCCATCACACTTACTGAAGGCACCAACCACTTCCTGTTGATGTGATCAGCTCTGTCTGCCTCCTGTTCAGGGGCTGGCTATGCGTTCACCACACTTCACCACTGATAGTGTCAAACTGGCAGGTTTTCACCACACACTGGGTGGTTTGCATGTGGACAAAGGCTATGAGCAGGCAGTGGGCCAACTCACTGTACAACAGACAACAAAGTGGCAAATGTGGTCACCTGAGAAGGCACCCCAGCCAAATGAACAATTCTCTCTTGATAAGTGCCTGGAACTGATTAGTGACCTGTGTGGGCAAACAGGACTCCTGTAGAAGTGTGACAATCTGGGAAGATATTAATGTTCTCCCCTCTTCATCTGTGGAAAAGACTTTTCAAACCATGCCTGCTTTTACTAACTGTGCTCCCACACCTTCAAGGTAACAAATGGCAAGACAAAGTAAAAACAGACTTCCACTTAATTTCAAATGGATTAATGTCACTGTCTTCTTTGAACAGCTCCTGCAACATAGCAGTGCAGCTTTAAGTCAGATGGATTTGACTCGTGAAAAGGGGTAACACTGTGGGTATGACCGAGTGACCAGTCATTTTTCTTCCTCTATGCCTAGTTTTTTCTGGACTGAATGCAGCTACAAAAGTTCCATGTCAAACGATTTACGGTAAAAAAAATATTAGACAGATGTTGTCACCTGTGCTTGATTCCAATTATGAGTATGTTTTCTTAAATTTTCTGTTAATAAAGCATGCACTTTTGACAGCAAATTCTCTGAGTTAAATAAAGCAAAAGTAAACATGCAAACCACAAAAACGAATGAGAAAGCAGAAAAATTTCTATTACAATGACTGATGTTAAAGACTATTACATTATCTCCCCTGGTTTGCTGGCTCATGGCAAGAATACAGACAATCATAGCTATTTCTCACATCAGTAACAGATTTTCAGATCATGATAAACAAGAACAATCACATACATGCCTACCCCTAAAAATCAATTTCAGTAGCACTGATTTCAAATTTCAGTAGCACGGACTCAAAATCGGTAGCATTCCTTTGTTCCTTTTGAATGCAGGTTCCTCGGCATCACCAGTTGGCACATCCATTCACTTTCTCTTTGTATTAGATGCCATATTTCTCGAAATTTCAATTACTTGCAATATCCGGTTTAGTACTTCCGCTTTCAAAAGAATCGTTTGCTTGAATAACTGAGTTTAACGTCCCTCTATAGCAGAAGCCATTGGAGACATATGCTATTCGTCTGTTTGATGAAGACAGGGCTTTACGTCCCTTTTACCAATCGGTGTTCTGTTTCTGCTTTCAAAAGCATCGTCAGCTTCAACTTGCGATCGTTTTCAGTAAATTTTGTTGAAAAATCTTTTTTCCGTGGCAAAGTGGTTAGCACTGCGGACTCCCAGCTGGGAGGTCGTGGGTTCGAATCCCATCAGAGTCATGTGGGTTTTTCTGCCTCAACCAGCTCCTACCCAGAGTTGAGTTAGCTGCGGACTCAGTTGGGAAGACTGGGACCACACAGTCGAGTTTCATCCACTTAATGGATGCGTTTCTGAGAGTGTTGCTCAAATTTCCTGACCAACACTGCAGGTGCCTTATCTCTCGGGCCTGGTTGACGCCGGGATATATTATGAAAGGAAGCGTAGAGTACAGCCCTGTCATGTAGTCTCAGACCGAAACAGAAATCCGTAGCATCATCTTATCTTCCTCATTCTCATCGATCAGCATTAAAAAACCGAAACAGAAATCCGTAGCATCATCTTAATCTTCCTAGCATCATCTTAATCTTCCTCATTCTCATCGATCAGCATTAAAAAAAAAAAGTCTCAAATTTCTGTGGCCCTTCATGCCCTGCTCTCATAGTGACCTCAGTTTCGATGTCCTCTCCACATCTGTGGCCTTAGTTTGGTTCCGTCGGGGTCAACAGTATCGGCAAGTCCATGGAGGCTGTCGTTGGACAGACATGGTGGCACCCTCTGGAGGGAAAGCTCACTCACGCCGGCTCCGCGACTAAGCAATTATTGTCGTCAGTAGGGGGCTTAGTAGGTGGTGTCCTGCATATGTTAGAACAGGGGCACGACTGAACACCACCGAAGTGACTTGGCAGCAGTGCAGTGTCTCCTCCAGTGGTGGTTGCCTCCTGACAACTTGACATTGACTGCTCCCTGTGGATTGCCGGTGCCGGGGCTGCGGCGGGGTCAACCGGGCTGCGACTGTGGACGGGGTGTCGGAATGAGCGGCATGGGTGCACTGCCTCTGAGGTGACGCAGAGGTTGGGACAGCAAAAGAAAAAAAAAAAAGAAAAAAAAAAAAAAAAATCTTTTTACTGTAATGAAAAATAATTTTCCATAATCCCCGTAGCTACTTTGTTTTTTTTTTTTTTATTTGCCGTAGAAAATACAGAAGTTCCGTAGGGGTAGGCATGTATGCAATCATCGTTATCTTTCACATGAGAAACTTCAGTTCAGGTCATGAAAAGAACAGGGATATTACCAGTGGTAAAAACTCACATTGGTAACAGCAGTTCAAAACGAGAATAATTATTACCACGTCTCACTTCAGTAACAGCTCTCCAAGTGACAAAAAAATGTGGATAATCCTCAATGCCTCCAACACCAGTAAAAGATGTCCACCCTTCTCTTCTCCCCTCCTCCCCCTTCCCAATTCCATATAGCAGTAGGGACAGGCATTATCATTCTCACTATGTTGACAAGCATTTACTAATGTCTACACAGCCACATTTTTCAAACAACTATAAGCCTGCATCCCTCTTCCATATTCATATGACCAAAGTATTTAAACATCCCTTTTCAGAAGGCGACAAATATTTCTTCTGGCATTTAATTTCTTGGAGCATTTAATGTCCATTCTCTATCTGAATCTGACTGCTGATTGCACGACAGTTTGCCAAATACTGATCTGCCTGTCCCACTCATTAGACGGTCAGTCCACATTCAGTTACTGAACTGGTTACTTGAGATGAGTATTACAATGTAACATTTCAATACTTGCCTCACCTACAGAATTTTTTTTCCTACACTGTATGATGGCAATATGTATAGCATCAAACTGATGGCACAGGATATAGCATCAAATGGCAGTATAGGTTACAGCATCAATGATAGCACAGGATATAACATAAATTACTGCACAGGGTATAGGGTCTAATGATGGCACAGCAGATAGCATCAAATGATGGCATAGTCTATACTTTTAGATTCACATGAATATACATGCTCAAACATTCACATAAATCTACACATTTCACAAATGCATACACACACATTTTAACAGATTCCTTTTCTTTAATTCCAATGCAAAAAAAAAATGAAAAAGTGTCAGCCACTTACATCATAAGCCCCAGCTTTGATCTGAGCATAGAGTCTGTGCTGATCTTCATCCCAGAAAGGGGGGTAACCCACCAGCAGGATGTACAGAATCACACCTGAACAGCCAGTGTCAGCAATTACCTCTTCAGATCACACAATTGCTTTGAACAACACGGTTTGCATATCCACTGTCACAAAGAGACATATTTAAAAGACCACAGATGACACACTGGTGATATTAAACAAATATTTGTATATCATTCACCCAAAACGTAAATCTATGCAAGTATGTGCTTCTCTGAGTGTGTGAATGTGAATGTTTTTCTGTGTTTTTGGTGTGGTGTGTGGGTGTGTGTGTGGTGTGGTGCGGTGTGTGTGTGTGTGTGTGTGTGTGTGTTGTGTTCTTCAAGCAACTTTACATTCAATAAATTGCCGATTAATGTTTTTCCTCCCTTTCTGTGACAATTTATGTCCATTTATAACATTTTTCTACATTCATATTTCATATAGTTAGCAAAAGGCTTGCTGGTGGTGTGTGTTTTAGAGGGAGAGAGAGAGAGAGAGAGAGAGAGAGAGAGAGAGAGAGAGAGAGAGAGTCAGTATGTCTATGTGCTATTTCCCAGTCTTCTCCACAGAGGCTGAAGTACAGAGTGTTGTGGGTTCAAATGTCTATGGTCTCATGAAACAGCTCAAGATGTTTGGTAAGAAGAGGACCAGAACCCTCGGGGCAATGGCAGAAACAGCTGTGGAGTGCCAAGAGGAACAGAAGTGAACTTCGTAAGGCTTAAATTTCCAAACATAAATAACAATGTCTTATCATGATGTGGGTAGGACACCCATCTGAAAATGCAACACCTGGAGACATCTATCCATATGTTGCTGCTATGCCAGCAGAAAAAAAGAGACAGCATCTCTCCATACAGCCAGGTGGAAGGAACAACAATCTCCATACAGCCAGGTGGAATGAACAACAATCTCCACAGTCCCAGCAGAGACAATGTCTCTCCATACAGCCAGGTGGAATGAACATCAATCTCCATACAACCAGGTGGAATGAACAACAATCTCCACAGTCCCAGCAGAGACAATATCTCTCCATACAGCCAGGTGGAACGAACAACAATCTCCATACAGCCAGATGGAATGAATAACAATCTCCCCAGTCCCCCAGCAGAGACAATATCTCTCCATACAGCCAGGTGGAATGAACAACAATCTCCATACAGCCAGGTGGAATGCACAACAATCTCCATACAGCCAGGTAGAATGAATAACAATCTCCACAGTCCCAGCAGAGACAATATCTCTCCATACAGCCTGGTGGAATGAACAACAATCTCCATACAGCCTGGTGGAATGAACAACAATCTCCATACAGCTAGGTGGAATGAACAACAATCTCCACAGTGGCTGCACTTACCGCATGCCCACACGTCCACAGGTTTCCCATAGGGATCTTTCCGCAAAACACCTCAGGGGACAGGTAGCCAGGAGTCCCAGCAAAACCTGTCAAAGACAAAGACACAAACATCAGTCAGCTCTAACAGTTTCCAGACACCAATCTTTCTAACCTACACACAGACAGACAGACAGACAGACACACACACACACACACACACACACACACACACACACACACACACACACACAGGGGAAAAAGGTTGAAATACATGCAAAGGAAAAAAGGTTGAGATACATGCAAAGTTTTTTCAACAGAAATTGTGAGAATAAACACGGAAAAGAATCAACCAAAAAGCAGGCAACTGTCATAACCTGGTGACTGTGAACAACAGTTTCAGTCTGATTCAGACTTCAATGTGTGCAAACTAATCCCTATAGTTCACACATCTTTCCAAGCCCTGAGTCATAGTCAGGATGGGGGTACCTATGGGCCAGATCAAGCAGGTGCGTAGTCTGGTCATTAACCTCTCTAGTACCATCCTGCCCTGTGCTGCCAGTATGCCACTTTGGGTATTATTAACAACAATAACTGTTCTGCCCTGTTTCATCTGTCACTGGTGACCCAACATTTTGTTCTCATGTGTTGAATGGGTATGGTTATTTGGGAAAATTTGGGTATTAAGACATCCCATCTGAGGACAATAACTGTTTCTATAATGCCAATCATTTGCAAAAGCTTCAATCTGACTCTGTACAGTTTTGTCAAACTGCTTTTTAAGTTGTGTTGAATGGGTATGGGCTGACAGTGACACACTATGAATGATTCACTGGCCTAGACACCAGTGCATGGATAACCACCGTTCAGAAAGTCACACAGACAGTGTGGGTATCAAAGCTGCCAATGGCCTCAAATGCACAAAGAATTGTATTTTTACATTCTAAATGTAGCATTCCAAATTCAAGTGTAGCACTTGTATACAATATCTCAAAAGCACTTTCAGTCGCAGTATGTATTGCACTGAACATGTTGATGGACTAGGCAGATGAAAATCTCACTAAGTTATCATGTGATTTTGACTTGATCCATAAGAGATCAAACTACCAATGACAAAACCAATGGATAAAAGCAACAAATCACAATCATCTTCAGCAATTTTTCTTGGACCTTTCTTGCTCTCCTCACTGAACTGAATTTTTCATGAAATAACTTGACAGTCTAAAGATCTACATTGTCTCAGTTCTATATAAGCTGCTACTAAGTCTGTTGAAAGCTATTCAGTTTTGTTGTTGTTGTTGTTGTTTTGGGGTGCATAGTTTTTGGCTTAAAGTGTAGCAATGTAGCATTGTCAATGAAATTGTAGCATGCAGCACCTGGCAGCTTGGGGTTATGTGCGCACTCACTTGTCAAAAACAAAACTCTGAAAGCCATGGGGGTTTCAACTAATTCAAGTAATAAAACAAGAGGGTTGTCAAGAGACTGATGCTGGCAACTATTCTACAACAATTTACCACGCACAAAAATCATCACAGGCCATGGACAGGATGGTACTTAGTCTGAATAAGGATGGACCCTTAAAAGTCAAAAGTAGGAGAAGAGAGCCCTGGTAGAATTTTGGATCCATATGAAGTTGTTGTTGTAAGGAACAGTCATTATCCCTGAATACCTCAAATGCTGACCCCCCAAAATAACTACATGGCTATATATTAAAACACACACTGTGTGTCCTTCATTCTCTGAAAACCTGTAAAGACTAACAATTCTGTTCAGAAGTCTGAGGGATTCACTGACCACAAAACCAATGTGAACTGAAATGAAAACAAATCAACTGACCAGTTTGGCGCTGTGTTTGGGTTCAGTTTTTGCTTCCAGCTTTTATCTTCTTTTGTAGGAAAGCAGGATATTACAATTTCAGGAAGGCAGGATAAAACAAAGTCGCAAAATTCCAGCAGCCACAGCTGACTTCACAAATGCTCTAAAAGCACATGAGGACTCTTAAAACCCTAAAGTGTGAGTTGCAAGGAATCGTATGGAAAACCAGCTACAGGAATCCCGGGGCTAATCAGCAGCCAATGTCTAGACAGCTGATCAGTATGATTTCTGAATGTTTCCTATGGAAATAGACAGTGGATATGGAGACAGAGAGAGAGCTGGCATTCACCAAATCAGGCCTGTTGTTCCCCCTGGACTTCAACAGCCAGACAGAAGGCAAAAAGATAGTGACGGAGCAAGGAATTCCCTACACCAGGCCCACACTTCCCCATGGAAACCAACAGACAGTGGACAGAGAGAGAGAGAGAGAGAGAGAGAGAGAGAGAGAGAGAGAGAGAGAGAGAGAGAGAGTAGAGAGGCCTGTTGTGTTCCTACTACAGCAGGTACTCACCAAACCAGGCCTGTTGTGTTCCCCCTGGACTTCAATGTCCAAACAGTTGGCAAAGAGATAGTCATAGAGCAAGGTACTCACCAAACCAGGTCTAAAGTTCCCCATGGAAACCAAAACAGAGAGAGAGATAGAGAGAGAGAGAGAGAGAGAGAGAGAGAGAGAGAGAGCTATACAGCAGGTACTCACCAAACCTGGCCAGCTGTTCCCCCTGGAAACCAACAATGAGAGAGAGAGAGAGAGAGAGAGAGAGAGAGAGAGAGAGAGAGAGAGAGAGAGAGAGAGAGAGAGATACAAAAAAGCAGGTACTCACCAAACCAGGCCGGCTGTTCCCCCTGGAAACCAACAGAGAGAGAGAGAGAGAGAGAGAGAGAGAGAGAGAGAGAGAGAGAGACAGAGAGAGAGAGAGAGAGAGAGGGAGAGAGAGAGATACAACATGTACTTACCAAACCAGGCTTGCTGTTCCCCCTGGACTTCAATGGCCAGACCAAAGTCAGCCAGTTTGACAGCAGCTCCTTTTGCTTTGCTGGCCAGCAGCAGGTTCTCCGGCTGTAAACAGTAATTATTTACAAAGTCATCTGTCAACAGCAATCATTTACAGAGTCATCTGTAAACAGTAATAATTTACAGAATCATCTGTAAACAGCAATCATTTACAGAGTCATCTGTAAACAGCAATCATCTACAGAGTCATCTGTAAATAACAATCATTAACAGAGTCATCTGTAAACAATAATCATTTTGAGAGTCATCTGTAAAAACAATTATTTAGATATCCATCTATAAACAACAATTATTTTGTGAGTCATATGTAAACAAAACAATTATATACAGATTGATCTGTACGCAACAATTCTGCAGAGAGTGATGTGTATACAATTATGTAGGGAGTGACCTGTACACAATTATTTAGTGAGTGACCTATAAGTAATAATCATACAGAGACAGACCAGTGAGCAAAATTTACACAGACAGTGATTATTACAATGGTTTTGTAGACAGTGATCTGTCAACAAGAATCATTTAGAGAGAGTGATCATTAGACAATGGTTTTGTAGACAGTGATCACTGTCTACAAGAATCATTTAGAGAGTGATTATTAGTCAGTGGTTTTGTAGACAGTGATCACTGTCTACAAGAATCATTTAGAGAATGATGTGTGTAAGCTTGTCTTGGCAACACACTGCAGCACACACACAAACACTGCAGCACACACACACACACACACACACACACACACACACACACACACACACACACACACACACACACACACACAACACACACAAACACACACACACACAAACTGGCACATACACAAACTGGAAAACACAAACACAAAACACACACTGGCAAACACACACACTGGCAGTGGCACATACACAAACTGGCAAACACTGGCATTCACACAGATACACATACACAAAAAACACTATAAGACAGAGACAGAGCTAACAATAATTCAAGCTATTATTTCATCTTAAGTCCCAAATGCCACATGAAGTAGATGTCTTTTTTTTTTTTTACATTTTACATGACACATTAACAATACAAATCAGGGGTTAGAGTCAGGAAAAGCAAACACCCCAAACTGTTAATGGGTTCCAAGGGCATGCCCACCTCCCCACTCCCGCTCCCTCCAGAAAGTCTAAATCTGAATCAAGTTTGCATTCAAAATGGCACGTCAGACAGGTTTTTTCAGTCTCCTGTATTTCTACCCAGTCTTTCTGATGCACGAGGTTAGAGTAGAACATGTTGTGCCTTCAATTCAACAGACACAATGATACCCACTCTCACAAAGGAGCTTTCACAAGATCCTCTGACGTCAGTGTCATCTGTTAACCTAGGGGAAGCACAGTCAGCCCTCAGCTGACTCCGCTGCCTCTTTTCTTCAAACATTTGTATATACATTCACCTTAGCTGCATTTCTGAACACACACGCATGCACGCACACACACACGCACACACACACACACACACACACACACACACACACACACACACACACACCGTACGCATCTGCATTTATGCAGAGAGACAGCTACACAGAGGGAAAAAACAAGACAGGAGAGAAATACACATATCAACATCAGTTTTCAGTGCAAAATTCATTGTTGCAAATGCTCCTAAGAAAATCAGATCATACATTTTTATAAATAAACTTTTCAAAATAAACATGTATGACAACACACCATCATTTTCAGATGACAAGTATTTTTCCCCGCAAAAAATGACCAGGTCATCTTATAATTTGAGATCTGGAATGCATGGGATAAATCACACACTGCACACAATGTCAGCTAATACACGCTATCTCAAGGCTGTTTCTGCATCAGCACACCTCAAATAAATCTACCTTACAGTGTACACAGAACGCAGCATGGGTTTTGCTTTGGTATGATAATCTTCTCAACAGCATGTTCTGGTCTGTCAGATATCCCAGATACATGTATTTCCATTTACACCAATACATGGAAGAATCACCACTAGGTTTTCTATGTTCTTTTTTTTTTTTTTTTTTTTTTTTTTTTTTTTTTTTTGCTGCCTGATCTTGCGTTTCAGTTTGGTGGCATTTGCCCCACACCACTCACTCCAGCTCTGTCTACAGCCATGAATCGGCTTGTCAAGCTGCAGCCCTTGCAATGCACTGGGAACAGCCACCATCCAGTCATCGAGAGGCAACCCTCCACAGGAGACACAGCACTGCTGTCACATCACTTTGTTAGTGTCCAGTGATGCTTGCTCTGGTCCAGCCTACCCAAGGCACCATCTATTGTGTTCCCGCTGTTGAGAATGATCCTTAGTCGTGGAGCAAGCGTGAGTGAGCCTTCCCCCTTTCGTAGGGCACCACCACATCCCTCCAATAGTCCCCATGAACTTTTTTTTCTGTTTCATTTTGCATGCCACTTTGGTGGTTTTTTCCTCTGTGCTGCTCATTCACAACACTTAAGACTTTTTCAATGCTGCTTGATGAGGTTTAGGGTGATGAAGACGATGCTACAGATTTACAATGAGATCTGAGACTGCATAACAGGCTGTAGAGTTCACTTACTTTCAGAATATCCCACGGTCAACCAGGCCTGACAGTCGAGTTACAGCACTTGTACTGTTGACCAGGAAATTTGAGCAACACTTTCAGAAACACATCCACTGAGTGGATGAAACTCAACTGAGTGGTCCCAGTCTTCCAGGTTTGTGCCCATGGCATACTCAACTCTGGGTAGGAGCTGGTTGGGGCAGAAAAAACCCCACAAATAAATGGCTCTGACAGGAATCAATCCCATTATCTTCCAGCCAGGAGTCCAACACAGTAACCACTATGTCAAAGTGGGTGATGTTCCCATGAAGCTGCCAATACCAGCCACTTTGACATCAACTCACCACAGGCACAGACATGGCGAGGAAATCAAAACTGAGGTCTTCATGAGAGTACAGCATGAAAGTCCACAGAACCTGAGACCTTGTTTTATGCTGATCAGTGAGGATAAAGATAATGAAGAGTGATATATGGAGTTCCATTCCAGATCCAGAGAACTTGACAGGGTTGCACTCTATCCTTACTTTCATCATACATTCCAGCGTCAACCAGGCCCGAGAGACACAGATACTTGCAATGTTTGTCAGGAAATTTAAGCAACACCCTCTGAATAGGTGCCGGCTGGGGCAGACAATACACAACTGTCGCATGCTCTTTCAGATAACATGAATGACCAAATAAAGATTGTCACTGCCCAGGTATCATTCATCTGTTGTTCAAACTCAGGGGTGACTCAAAGTCCAAAAGAAATACATTAGTCATCAAAATGTTACTTGGTTTTGTATGCCATGAATACAAAAAATCTTTAAACTATACATCAATACAGTAGGACAGGCCTGATTTACAGAAGTATTAAAACAAAAATCAGGGAAGGAACTTTACAATACAAAGCCTCTGACAGCTTCCTTTTTCTGTGTTCTTAAACAAAAACATAGTTTTTTGAGAGAATCCACCCTACTAGACTACACATTTATTTCTAGAAATGCATGATCAGAATATGTTATCATATATGCTCATTTTATAGACACACACACACACACAGGGCTCCACACACACAACAGTCACACCACTCTCTGAAAAAGTCAAAACTCTGAAATTTGCAAGGGGGGGGGAGGGGGGGGGGGGGGGGAGATGGCAGGCAACCCCCCCCCCCCCCCCCCCTTTATCTTCCCCTTCACCTGGAAGAATATTAAAACTTGCTTTCACAATGGTGCCATCTGACACAGATCCAAACATCGTGTGGAGTATCATTCACGTTTCAGTCCAACCACAAGCAGGACCTTTAGTTCAGACTGCTGCAGTCAATCTCTCCCTTTTGCATTGTCTAACCAACGAGAGATGCGATATTACTTTTGGGCAGACTAGATGACAGACGTTCAGTCTCCCAAAGTAGTTTCCATGCTGTCAATGTCATCTGTTTCCATGAAAGAGACCAGCACTCCATAGATTCCACAGTCACTTTTTTTTTTACCTTGTATTTTGTTTTTGTTTGTTTTATTTATTTTGTTTCTGAATCAAATTTTCTACTTCTGCAGAAATCAACAAGGTCATGAGAAAGTGGGAGCCCTGATAAATGTATCATTCAATGTCTGGTATCAACACACATAGCAAAATATCTCAAGTTAATTAAAACCAGCAGTGCACTCAAAAGACAACAAAATCCAGTAAAAAGCGTTATTCAACAAAAGGCTGACTGGTATAACATTTTCAACAAAATAATGTCAAGACTGACATTTTAGTCTGCTTTTTACTCCCTAGAAAGTTACTGCTGTCACAGTTGTGACAAAATCTAATGAAACCATTCAAACACTGCTGTAACCGTTAATATGTCATTAGTTAAGACAGACAAATCCAAACAACAACTTAACAGCCTGAGAGTGTTGCCCCTTACCTTCAAATCCCTGTGTACGATCCCATGTAGATGACAATAGTTAACACTCTCTAATATCTGCTGCATGCAGTGACTGAAACAAACAACACAACCACCAAGACTGAACCATGCACCACGCCATTCATATCATAGACACTCATTTGATGCTTCGTATGTTCTGCACAATGAACCGAACAAATGATATTCTACAGTAAGGTGCAGTGGCTGGGTGGTCCATATGTTCTGTGGAACATGCAAGACATTGATGTTCTACCACAGTATACAGCCATGTGGTGGCTGAGATATTTTACAGCATATGCCTGGACACAAACTATCAGGGCTAGGAATTCCCACACTGGTTTTAGCTGACCTGGGGGCATGAAGGTAACAATATCCATTTGTCCCCCTAAACTTCTACTTGCTCTTTTTGGGTAAAGGAACTTCCAGTTGTGTGATAACCAATCTGCAGATGGTACGTTCTGCACATACGTGATAGAAGCTTGACAACAAGAAATAAGGCTTAGGATACAGGAGAATTTATTCCTCCATCATGTAGATGGTAAATGAGAAAGTGTTTCCCAGCATGTGTAAGAGAGTTGAGGAGAAATAAATACCAAAAAAAAAAAAAAAAAAATGGTTATGCTTCTTCCATTTACATACTCCTAGACTGAATCAAAATCATGAAATGTCTGTCTGTCTGTCTGTCTGTCTGTCTGTCTCTCTCTCTCTCTCTCTCTCTCTCTCTCTCTCTCTCTCTCTCTCTCTCTCTCTCAATAAATCCCCTTCCTATCTGTATTAATCAATGGAGCCAATTACTCAGTTATCCTTGCCACTGAAAAGTCAAAAGCTGGTTACCTAATGTACAAGTAGAACTAACATTTCTACTTGTCTGCCAGAAGGTATTTCTAGCCCTGATTTTATGTCTGTTCAACCGAAACTACAAAGAGAGACAATGAGAGCAACAGGAAGGAGGAAAGAGAAACGGGAAACGACTGTGGGGAAAAAAAAAAAGACTTTTTGTAATATCTTACACGTATTAATACAGTTCAGCTTCTGGCTGACTCCTTCATAACTACACTAAATTGAATTGTTTGTGGCATATGCTCCACTTCCCCATCTTCCCCTCCCCTCCCCCCCCCCCCCCACCAGATACACCA
Source organism: Conus betulinus (assembly GCA_016801955.1). Lineage (NCBI taxonomy): Eukaryota > Metazoa > Mollusca > Gastropoda > Neogastropoda > Conidae > Conus > Conus betulinus. The sequence goes on along the minus strand of JADBJO010001224.1, from coordinate 405,046 downwards.
TTTCCACCTCATGCCAGCCGCTTCTGGGTAACTCTACTGATAATAATACTGTACATGGTTATGTTTGAAATGATCATGTACAGTGTTTAGTCATTCTCCTATACCTTGTTCTCAATCCCCAAAACTGCTTAAATAGTCCAAAACTTGATCATTTATCTTGCATTTTCAAGCATTTTTCATGCGAAATGTTTTACTTATTTAGAAAAGAGAAAAAAAGAAAAGAAAAATTTTACTGGTTTCAAGTTCTTCATTCATATGAAAAATATAAGTGTTCACTGACCTCTGTGTGTGTGTGTGTGCGTGTGTGTGTGTGTGTGTGTGTGTGTGTGTGTGTGTGTGTGCATGTGTATGCATATGTGTGTGTGAGTGTGTGTGTGTGTGTGTGTGTGCGTGTGCGTGTGTGTGTGTGTGTGTGTGTGTGTGTGTGTGTGTGTGTGTGTGTGTGTGTGTGTGTGTGTGTGTGTGTGTGTGTGTGTGTGTGTGTGTGTGTGTGTGTGTGTGTACAAGCACAAAAACTGCGTGTAATTGATAAGTGATAATTCCTGACTGAACAGCTCCATCCTTATACTCCATATAATCTTGTTAAGCAACCTGTGACATAACAGCACAGAGTTTCATACAGATGCCAGTCCAGTGGCTTGCTCTCTCAAATGGCTGAGCAACATTCCCATCCATACCCCTCCACTGAGGACTACACCCACCACCCAATCAACACTCCCACCCATCTCACACTCCACAAAGTCAAGGATATATATCAATGAGTTTACATCCTATCTCCTACTCCTATGTAGTTCCTTCCATGGTTCTGCCCATGCTTCTGACCCCACTCTCCAAGAGCCAACATTTAGGAGTCAGGGGATAGAAAGGGCAGGCAGCCTTTGAACTGTCTGACGTTCCACTCCCTGTCACTTGATCAGTGCAGGGCTTTGGATGAAATCTACCTTCCACTACATTAGTTGTGAATGTACAGAAGATTTGATTATGTCTTTATTCACAGTATGTCATCAACCCTATCAAAAAATGATAACCAGACCCAAATCTGCTTTTAACAAATTTTATAAACCCAAATTTTATCTAAACAAATTCTGCAGTCTGGATTTTTCCCTCCCAAATTGACAATTTGCAAATCATTTTTAAAACAAGGCAGTTCCTGAAAAAAAAAAGTTTAGGGTGGCAGCTATGATTACAATGACAGTGCTCAGCCCAGCAACATCCAATGGAGTTGATAATGCACACAAAGGAATCTTCCTGCATGCAGACCTCATGTCCTATCCATTAGGTATCAGCACACTGGCTGTGCGTGCATATGACACCTGATGACCAGAATACTGTCCATTTAGAAGTGGTGTGTGGGGCTGACAGAGGAGAAGAGCTGGGGGGTGTGGGGGGGGGGGGAGGGGGAGGCGCATGTGTGCATGTGAGTGTCAGCATGCATTGTGAGCACATGTGAGAGAGGAGGACCAGAGAGCAAACCTAACTTGGAAACAATTTTTCTGATCCTCAAGCAACTTTATATAGCTGTTTCTCAGGTGTTAGTTTCATTTGAAACCTATTTCAGAACTCACAATGAGGAACATCTAAGTCCATGCCTTTCCTTTTTTTCACCGTTTTCTCCAGCCATCATTTTTTTTCCTTTTTTTTTTTCTCTGACAACGTTCAGTAATGTTTTTGCTTTTGTTTTTTAAGTGACAGTTGTACATGTTTCAAATTGCAATGATGTTTTTTTTCACATCGATGAAGAAATGTATAGAAAGTAAGAGCAGCAAAACAATTCAAGACATCTGAATAGATCAAACTGCCTACTAAATGTGCATTTTTTCAAGTTGTTTTCTCTGTAACTGTGGTTACATCTTCCAAGACCACAATCTTTCTTTCCATTTGCCCCTTTTTGCTTTCTCGGCCTGAATAGCATCTTTTCCCATTTCAATTCCCCTGCAGAAAATAAATGACTGTTCAAAACTCTTCCCTTTTTTACCAACACACATACAGTCAATTAAGTTAAGTGTTAACATCAAAAAATAGACACTGGTAAAAACAAAAGAAAAACCCAATGACATTCATAACAAAAGCATGGAGCATTAAATATGTAGCAACTCAAAATGGTGCCTGCATACAAATTCAAAACATGATAAACTAATCAGCTTCAGCACATTAATCCTGCATTTTTAGTGAACAAAAATGAACCATGCATGCTGCAATTTATTAATACATGACAAGAGTAATAACAAAGCTAATCTGTTGCTGATACAAGCAATTAGTTCTAAACATACTGCTAATGCAAAGGCCGCTCTTAAACTGAACAAACGTTGAGACTGTCAATCTACCTTGTCTCATTAATGATCTTGGCAACCTTGTCTATCCTTGTCTTTGTCCTTTGATCTTTCACTTCATGATCTTTCACTTTATCATCTAAGATCCTTGACTTACACTTATCTCACTGATCCTTAGTTCATGGAGGAAAAAAGGTTTGCTCACTACTATGATCTGGGAACTATCTGGATTAAGTGAAGAGAACTAACCATAAAACAGTTCTTCTGTAAGTGTAACACAAATAAATTGTGAGTGGACGAGAAACTGTTCCATGATTGGTTGATGTAAATTTCAACTTTAAATGCAAACATTCAATTTGGCACAGTTGTAGCATTCATTTCCATAATGCTTTTTAAAAACAAATGAACTTTTTGAAAGATTGATCAAACTGACCTCACACATCCTCTTCAGAACAATCCAAGTTCAAGAGACCAAACAATAAACCAAGTCCAGCACTGGTAAGAATTTTGCAGATTGTGTTCTCTCCCTTGGGTACAGACTGTTCAAACTACAACTAAGAATCGGTCTCAGTTCATCGTAAACTCAGCAATCTTATCTAACTAGATGCTGACTGCAGACTTCACTTCAAAAGAAAACTATAGTTTGTCATTGTTCATGACTTAGATACTTGAACTAGACTTCACTTCAAGAAGAACTACAGCTTGTCACTGTCCATGATCTAGAGACGTGAACCAACAGTCCATTCAGTTAAGAACAGCCTCCACAGACCCAGTCAACAGTTTAGATGACAGAATGCTACTGTTGCATTCTCACTGACCTTCAAATCTCGATGGATTACACTATGTATGTGACAGTTGTGTACACCTTCTAATATCTGCTGTATGCAGCGGCTGAAAGGTGTACATTCACACATGGAAACTTGACAATCACTTTAAATGAAAATCACATGAATACACTGACAGACTGATGGACACATACATACACATCAACATACACTCTGATTTTTCAATTACTAATCACTAACAAGTATCTATCTTGTCAGCAATCATGTGAAACATATTTCCATTTTTTTTATCACTAAAATCACACATACTGTGAGCATCAAATTAGCATGCTAAACCATATGCTGTCATGTAGTGTGTAGTGTGATATGTGTGTTTGTGTGTGTGTGTGTGTGTGTGTGTTGTGTTGTGTTGTGTTGTGTTTTGTGTTGTGTTGTGTTGTGTTGTGTAGTGTTGTGTGTGTTGCGTGTGTGAACGTGTGTGAACGTGTGTGCACGCACGTGCGCATGTATGTGTGTGTGTGTGTGTGTGTGTGTGTGTGTGCATGTGTGCGCACATACGAGTGCATGCTTGTATGTACGTGTATGTGCAGAAACAAAATTAGGTAACAACTGCAATTACATGTCTACATCAGCAGAAATGTATGTGTGTGCATGAATGTATGAGTTCATATTTCCATGTCAGCATGTAAGACAATGTAAACTGATGTACGTATATGTACACCTACATCACCACGTCAGCACCTGTGAATAGATATCTTATTTTTCATTAAACCAAATGTCCATCAACAAAATCTCATCTAATACATATATTACTGAGTACATATTTTTCTATAACAAATATTTGTTTGCAAACAGCTGGTTTCCTTCTCTAGTTACACAATAAACTGGTCTCTGATTTCAGAATGACATGAGAACCCACCATGAGGCAGAATATGACAAATCAAGGTACATCATATGAACGGACTGTAACCTTTTGATTTCCTGAACTATATATTCCTCACAGTGAAGAGGTAAGTTTTAGTTAACAAATTTAAAGAGTTCTGCTAGAAGGAATATGATCATGGCATGACATACCTTGCATCTGCTTCACTGTAGAATTCCCTTGCAACGATATCCTCAAACAACTCTCCCAGTCCAGTCACCCTGACAACAGATTTTTCACGTACATGAGTAAGAGTAACTCTCCTGCCTACAGTTCAATGTCTAATCATCAAAATTACCTCAAAGTAAAACGCAACCATCACAGTACCTAACAACATTCTAGACACTTTTGCAAAGCATGCAAGAAGCCCATGGTGAGACAGTTTTTAAAAACTTTGAATATTTTGAATATTTGTGCAAGAAGTGGATGCATTTTTGCTGATTTGTGCCAATGAAATAACACAAGTTATGGTGGGCATACAGGCACCAGACACTCCTTCACTGCCAGACATTCCTTCACTCCTTCACTGCCAGACATTCCTTCACTGCCAGACATTCCTTCACTGCCAGACATTCTTCACTGCCAGACATCCTTCACTGCCAGACATTCCTTCACTGCCAGACATTCCTTCACTGCCAGACATTCCTTCACAGACATTCCTTCACTGCCAGACATTCACTTCACTGCCAGACATTCCTTCACTGCCAGACATTCCTTCACTGCCAGACATTCCTTCATTCCTTCACTGCCAGACATTCCTTCACTGCCAGACACTGCCAGACATCCTTCACTGCCAGACATTTCACTGCCAGACATTCCTTCACTGCCAGACATTCCTGCAAACACTGCCAGACATTCCTTCACTCCTTCACTGCCAGACATTCCTTCACTGCCAGACATTCCTTCACCTTCACTGCCAGACATTCCTTCACTGCCAGACCTTCACTCCTTCACTGCCAGACATTCCTTCACTGCCAGACATTCCTTCACTGCCAGACATTCCTTCACTCCTTCACTGCCAGACATTCACTTCACTGCCAGACATTCCTTCACTGCCAGACATTCCTTCACTGCCAGACATTCCTTCACTCCTTCACTGCCAGACATTCCTTCAACCCCTTCACTGCCAGACATTCCTTCACTGCAGACATTCCTTCACTGACATTCCTTCACTCCTTCACTGCCAGACATTCCTTCACTCCTCACTGCCAGACATTCCTTCACTGCCAGACATCCTTCACTGCCAGACATTCCTTCACTGCCAGACATTCCTTCACTGCCAGACATTCCTTCACTGCCAGACATTCCTTCACTGCCAGACATTCCTTCACTGCCAGACATTCCTTCACTGCCAGACATTCCTTCACTGCCAGACATTCCTTCACTGCCAGACACCTTCACTGCCTTCACTCCTTCACTGCCAGACATTCCTTCACTGCACATTCCTTCACTGCCAGACATTCTTCACTTCACTGCCAGACATCCTTCACATTCCTTCACTGCCAGACATTCCTTCACTGCCAGACATTCCTTCACTGACATTCCTTCACTTCCTCACTGCCAGACATTCCTTCACTGCCAGACATTCCTTCACTGCCAGACATTCCTTCACTGCCAGACATTCCTTCACTGCCAGACATTCCTTCACTGCCAGAGACATCCTTCACTGCCAGACATTCCTTCACTCTTCACTGCCAGACACTCCTTCACTGCCAGACATTCCTTCACTGCCAGACATTCCTTCACTGCCAGACATTCCTTCACCTTCACTGCCAGACATTCCTTCACTCCTTCACTGCCAGACATTCCTTCACTTCCTTCACTGCCACATTCCTTCACTGCCAGACATTTCCTTCACTGCCAGACATTCCTTCACTGCCTTCCTTCACTGCCAGACATTCCATTCACTGCCAGACATTCCTTCACTGCCAGACATTCCTTCACTGCCAGACATTCCTGCACCTTCACTGCCAGACATTCCTTCACTGCCAGACATTCCTCACTGCCAGACATTCCTTCACTGCCAGACATTCCTTCACTGCCAGACATTCCTTCACTGCCAGACATTCCTTCACTGCCAGACATTCCTTCACTGCCAGACATTCCTTCACTGCCAGACATTCCTTCACTGCCAGACATTCCTTCACTGCCAGACAGAGCCAGACATCCTTCACTGCCAGACACCTCCTTCACACTGCCAGACATTCCTTCACTGCCAGACATTCCTTCACTGCCAGACATTCCTTCACTCCAGACTTTCACTGCCAGACATTCCTTCACTGCCAGACATTCCTTCACTGCCAGACATTTCACTGCCAGACACCTTCACTGCCAGACATTCCTTCACTGCCAGACATTCCTTCACATTCCTTCACTGCCAGACATTCCTTCCACTGCCACACATTTCACTGCCAGACATTCCTTCACTGCCAGACATTCCTTCACTGCCAGACATTCCTTCACTGCCAGACATTCCTTCACTCCACTGAGACACTCCTTCACTGCCAGACACTCCTTCACTGCCAGACATTCCTTCACTGCCAGACATTCCTTCACTGCCAGACCTTCACTGCCAGACACACTTCACTGCCAGACATTCCTTCACTGCCAGACATCCTTCACTGCCAGACATTCCTTTCACTGCCAGACACTCCTTCACTGCCAGACATTCCTTCACTGCCAGACATTCCTTCAGACTGCCAGACATTCCTTCACTGCTTCACTGCCAGACATTCCTTCACTCCTTCACTGCCAGACATTCCTTCACTGCCAGACATCCTTCACTTCAGACATTCCTTCACTGCCAGACATTCCTTCACTGCCAGACATTCCTTCACTGCCAGACATTCCTTCACTGCCAGACATTCACTGCCTGCCAGACATTCCTTCACTGCCAGACACACTTCACTGCCAGACATTCCTTCACTGCCAGACATTCTTCACTGCCAGACTTCCTTCACTGCCAGACATTCCTTCACTGCCAGACATTCCTTCACTGCCAGACATTCCTTCACTGCCAGACATTCCTTCACTGCCAGACATTCCTTCACTGCCAGACATCCTTCACTGCCAGACATTCCTTCACTGCCAGATTCCTTCACTGCCAGACATTCCTTCACTGCCAGACATTCCTTCACTGCCAGACATTCCTTCACTGCCAGACATTCTTCACTGCCAGACATTCCTTCACTGCCAGACACATTCACTGCCAGACATTCCTTCACTGCAGCCAGACATTCCTTCACTGCCAGACATTCCTTCACTGCCAGACATTCCTTCACTGCCAGACATTCCTTCACTCCTCACTGCCAGACATTCCTTCACTGCCAGACATTTCACCTTCACTGCCAGACATTCCTTCACTGCCACTTCCACACATTCCTTCACTGCCAGACATTGCCATTCCTTCACTGCTTCAGACATTCCTTCACTGCCAGACATTCCTTCACTGCCAGACATTCCTTCACTGCCCAGACATTCCTTCACTGCCAGACATTCCTTCACTGCCAGACATTCCTTCACTGCCAGACATTCCTTCACTCCTTCACTGCCAGACATTCCTTCATTCCTTCACTGCCAGACATTCCTTCACTGCCAGACATTCCTTCACTGCCAGACATTCCTTCACTGCCAGACATTCCTTCCTTCACTGACAGACATTCACACTGCCAGACATTCCTTCACTGCCAGACATTCCTTCCTCACTGCCAGACATTCACTGCCAGACACATTCCTTCACTGCCAGACATTCCTTCACTGCCAGACATTCCTTCACTCCTTCACTGCCAGACATTCCTTCACTCCTGCCACATTCCTTCACTGCCAGACACTCCTTCACTGCCAGCACACTGCCAGACATTCCTTCACATTCCTTCACTGCCAGACATTCCTTCACTCCTTCACTGCCAGACATTCCTTCACTGCCAGACATTCCTTCACTGCCAGACACTCCTTCACTGCCGACACTCCTTCACTGCCAGCCACTTCACTGCCAGACATTCCTTCACTGCCACATTCCTTCACTGCTTCACTGCCAGACATTCCTCACTGCCAGACATGCCTTCACTGCCAGACATTCCTTCACTGCACTGCCAGACATTCCTTCACTCCTTCACACTGCCAGACATTCCTTCACTGCCAGACATTCCAGACACTCCTTCACTGCCAGACATCCTTCTTCACTGCCAGACACTCCTTCACTGCCAGACATTCCTTCACATTCCTTTCACTGCCAGACATCCTTCCTTCCTTCACTGCCAGACATTCCTTCACTGCCACATTTCCTTCACTTCCTTCACTGCCAGACATTCCTTCACTGCCAGACATTCCTTCACTGCCAGACACTCCTTCACTGCCAGACATTCCTTCACTGCAGACACATTCCTTCACTGCCTGCCAGACATTCCTTCACTGCCACACCTTCACTCCTTCACTGCCAGACATTCCTTCACCTTCACTGCCAGACAGACATTCACTCCTTCACTGCAGACTGCCAGACATTCCTTCACTGCCAGACATTCACTTCCACTGCCAGACATTCCTTCACTGCCAGACATTCCTTCACTGCCACTGACATTCCTTCACTTCACTGCCAGACATTCCTTCACTGCCAGACACTCACTTCACTGCCAGACATTCCTTCACTGCCAGACATTCCTTCACTGCCTTCACTGCCAGACATTCCTTCACTGCCACATTCACTTCACTGCCAGACATTCCTTCACTGCCAGACATTCCTTCCTTTCACTGCCAGACATTCCTTCACTGCCAGACATTCCTTCACTGCCACATGCCAGACATTCCTTCACTCCTTCCATTCCTTCACTCCTTCACTGCAGACATTCCTTCACTGCCAGACATTCACTGCACTGCCAGACATTCCTTCACTGCCAGACATTCCTTCCTTCACTGCCAGACATCCTTCACTGCCAGACATTCCTTCACTGCCAGACATTCTTCACTGCCACTGCCAGACATTCCTCACTTCCTTCACTGCCAGACATTCCTTCACTCCTTCACTGACATTCCTTCACTGCCAGACATTCCTTCACTCCATCCTTCACTGCCAGACATCCTTCCTGCCACTGCCCTTCACTGCAGACATTCCTTCACTGCCTGCCAGACATTCCTTCACTGCACTGCCAGACATTCCTTCACCAGACAGCCATTCCTTCACTGCCAGACATTCCTTCACTGCCAGACATTCCTTCACTGCCAGACCTTCCTTCACTGCCAGACACATTCTTCACTGCCAGACACTCCTTCACTGCCAGACATTCCTTCACTGCATTCCTTCACTGCCAGACATTCCTTCACTGCCAGACATGCCTTCACTTCCTCACTCACTCCTTCACTGCCAGACATTCCTTCACTGCCAGAGACATTCCTTCACTTCACTGCCAGACATTCCTTCACTGCCAGCCATTCACACTCCTTCACTGCCAGACACTCCTTCACTGCCAGACACTCCTTCACTGCCAGACATTCCTTCACTGCCAGACATTTCACTGCCAGACATTCCTTCCTTCACTGCCAGACACTCCTTCACTCCTCACTGCCAGACATTCCTTCACTGCCAGACCTTCCTTCACTGCCAGACACTCCTTCACTTCACTGCCAGACATTCCTTCACTGCCAGACATTCCTTCACTGCCAGACATTCCTTCACTGCCAGACATCCTCCTTCACTGCCAGCCACACTCCTTCACTGCCACTGCCAGACATCCTTCACTGCCAGACATTCCACTGCCAGACATTCCTTCACTGCCAGACATTCCTTCACTGCCAGACATTCCTTCACTGCCAGACATTCCTTCACTGCCAGACATTCACTGCCAGACACTTCTGCCACTCCTTCACTGCCAGACATTCCTTCACTGCCAGACATTCCTTCACTGCCAGACATTCCTTCACTGCCAGACTTCAACATTTCACTGCCAGACATCCAGACATTCCTTCACTGCCAGACATTCCCTTCACTGCCAGACATTCACTGCACACTGCCAGACATTCCTTCACTGCCAGACATTCCTTCACTGCCTGCCAGACATCCTCCTTCACTGCCAGACATTCCTTCACACTGCAGACATTCCTTCACTGCCAGACATTCACTGCCAGACATCCAGACATTCACTGCCAGACATTCCTTCACTGCCAGACATTCCTTCACTGCCAGACATTCCTTCACTCCTTCACTGCCAGACATTCCTTCACTGCCAGACATTCCTTCACTGCCAGACATTCCTTCACTGCCAGACATTCCTTCACTGCCAGACATTCCTTCACTGCCAGACATTCACTTTCACTGCCAGACATTCTTCACTGCCAGACACTCCTTCACTGCCAGACATTCCTTCACTGCCAGACACCTTCACTCCTTCACTGCCAGACATTCCTTCACTGCCAGACACATTCCTTCACTGCCAGACATTCCTTCCTTCACTGCCAGACATTCCTTCCTTCACTGACATTCCTCCTCCTTCACTGCCAGACATTCCTTCACTGCCAGACTCCTTCACTGCCAGACATTCCTTCACTGCCAGACACTCCTTCACTGCCAGACAGCCAGACACTGCCCTTCACTCCTTCACTGCCAGACATTCCTTCACTGCCAGACATTCCTTCACTGCCAGACACTCCTTCATTGCCTGACTGACTTGCCCTGGTGAACAAACAGCAACAGCTACACCCTTACTGTTGTTCATGCTGTGCTACCAGTACAACACACTGGTCATGCGATGGGTTAAAGTACCATAGTCTAATGGTAGTAAGGGCAGTGAACTGTCATAACTTCATCTTGTCTCGGGCACAGTATTATGGAGAGTGGAGCCCATCCCTCTCTCTCCGACACCTTCAACCTTCCCTGAGCTAAATCAGGTACAACTTCACTGCTGGGTGGACTGACCAGAATTTCAAGGTGTAAAAATCTGACCCCACAAGTGGATGATCATGGGAAAGGACAATATGTACATTACATAAAAACCAAAATAAAACAAGATGAAAAAAAAACATCAATTCAGTATCAAACATAATCAACTGAAATCCCAATTTGAAGAATTCTGTGCCATCAATTTTACAATATACAAAATTTTTTCTCACATAAACTGTTCAGAAAAATCAGCACATGCATATCATTTGTTCAGGATTTGACATTAAAGTCACATTACTTTTACTAAGGGTGGCGATTCTGAAGTTAACTAATTTCATCAATGTTTATTCATCTGTACAGTCAGCAACCAAAATCACCAAACAAATGCTATTCTGTGGAAGCTGCAGGTTCTACCTCGCTCCTGTTGAACATATGCATGGAACAAGACATTCCATTACACACACAAACACTACATAAAAGGAAAGCGATGCTGAGTGTCCAGAATACTTTGCCACTGAAACGTTCTTCAGCAGCTGAAGAAAGGAGAGGATGCCAAGAGAATCAAGGCAATCCAGCAAGGCCACTAGTGGCCGTGGAAGACATGGGAGAACACTCCCATGAAGTCTCAGCTGGAATGACAAATGGACAAATGGATCGGCTTCATCCTCAGCTCTGTATGTGACCTCCTACTCTCCCAATTCAAACCCACTGAAATGGAGGGAACAGATGAGCCTGCAGGTCTGCTTTGTCAGGGCAGACAGACAGTGGGACATGTCCTCAGTCCATGCAAAGCAGCACCAACCCAGGCAAGGTAGACATGGAGACATAACCAAGTACTTATGGAGACTGAACATGTGGTTAGCATTGCCAGGGGAAACACTTCGCCTGCCGCCAGGAGCTGAAACGACTTTTGTACATGGCAGGAGGCCAAAGATCATGTGGTCTGGAACAGTTGTGACATCAAAAGCGTGGAATTGGGGTTTACTGCATGGAGGGGATTCCAGAGTGGGGAAAACATCCTGGGATCGTCAGGAAGAATGGCGTAAGCCTGGAAACAGTGCTCCTCTCAGGTTCATCAAAGAACTGTTTCTGACTGAACTCACTGTGCCATATGAACACAGAATGGCACAAACTCGGGTCTTTTTCCACAACACTGAAAAGCATGACAGTCTAGCTAGCAGCTTGAGGAGATCTGGCTTCCAAACCCAAGCTGTAGTAGTAAGTCAGTGTGTAGACTCATCTGCCTAGAAAGCTCATCAAACAACTCCAGTTTTCTGGTAAAAAAAGAAGACAAGAACTAGAACCCTAAAGACAATGGCGCAGTGTGACTGAGGTGAAATAACAGTGTGATTCATAAGGCTTAAATTTCCCTGCTTTGAACAGGTGTCCGACAGCAATGTAAACAGGACATCTGTCTAAAAAGGCAACGCCTTGACACATTCACCAATTCAGAACTTGCTGGTTCGAATCCTGGTAGTACCAGGGAAAACACCCTAGAATTACCATGACCAGCAGATATCAATCACCCTAGAATTACCATGACCAGCAGATATCATCTACAATGTAACATTTTCTCATGATCTATTAGACCCTGCACTGATAAAAAGCATTTTAATATTTTGTTATTTTTCATATGTCATACTACAAAGAAGGGACGTGAAGAATTTTAACAATTACTTCCCTTGGGATAAAACATCTTGCTTCCCACGCGAGAACAAACTCAAAGGACTGATCCACTATTTGACTGGCGCTGGTGGAAGGCTGCCCACTCCCCAAAGCCCTTTGTGTTATTCACTCATCAGCTCAAATGCTGTATCAATGTACACTAAACTATGCCTGGGATCCAAAGTTTTACAAGCAAATTAAAAAAACATATACTAAAGAGGGCAGTGCTCACTGAAAATTACAACAAACTAACTTTGAAACACACTGTCTCTTAATGGGCCCACTACAATACTTGCTTTATTGGCTACAGTGGAAATAAGAAACTGATTCAAATGGCATCGATGGTTGGGCACAGACACTTGATATTACAGCTCTGCTGTCTGATACTATAGATCTGACCCAGGTCCATTGTTCACTGTAATACACCATTATCAAAGATTTCCGCACCCATCTCGTACTTCAGTTTGAGTATCTGACCTGACCTCATAAACCTCTGCCTGTTTTCTGCCCTTCAATCCACCTATCCATCTGTCTAGGGCTGTCAGTCCCTCTGCCCGTTTTCTGCCCTTCAATCCACCTATCCATCTGTCTAGGGCTGTCAGTCCCTCTGCCCGTTTTCTGCCCTTCAATCCACCTATCCATCTGTCTAGGGCTGTCAGTCCCTCTGCCCGTTTTCTGCCCTTCAATCCACCTATCCATCTGTCTAGGGCTGTCAGTCCCTCTGCCCGTTTTCTGCCCTTCAATCCACCTATCCATCTGTCTAGGGCTGTCAGTCCAAATAACCTTTCTTCCACTTGTTTGTTATTCCTCATACATTTTTCTTTTGTCTTGTTTACTTGTTTTTTTTTTTCACGCTTTTAATTTCTTTTTTTTTTTTTTTTTTTTTAGACTCATTCCCTTAACACTTACTGTTATTTTCTATCTTGATGGATGTATGCTGTCAGTATATTGCATTATCAATACAAATGCTTGAGACAAAAATCATCACCCTAACTTGAAGCTGAAAATTAGCAAGTCTTGCTGAAGCAGATAGTCAGCTTGAGATTGGATATAAAGCAACTAAGCATTATCAAAGATAGGAAATGAAACATGAAACAAGACAAAAAACACATAAATGTCATTCCTCCCTAAATTTGTCCCCACTGCATACTCAGTTACACACACGCACACACATGTAACATGTGCATACATGTGAACACACACACACACACACACACACACACACACACACACACACACACACACACACACACACACATATACACACACACACACACAAACACACACACTGACACACACAAAAGAGAGCGAGAGAGAAAGGACACACACACACACACACATACTTCAACTCAATTCATTACAGCCCTGCCAACAGCAAAGGGCTATATCAGGGCTGTCTCCTCACTGAATTAACTCTCAATGTACATGGGAAAGAAAAATAACAAACAACCCCCACCCACCACCCCCACCCCCCTCCCGTCCACCCCCAAAATATAACTGGTTAAACCATTGTTTAAAAACACTCTGAAACTGCACACACACACACACACACACACACACACACACACACACACACACACACACACACACACACACTCACTCACTCACTCACACACATTCAGCATGTATATTATTATGTCTCCAGTCTCTCCCAACAACCCATGGTTACTCGATCTAACAACAACTAAAATGTTTCACTCAGTCAGATGTTCAAAGGAATGGGGAGAGAGAGAGAGAGAGAGAGAGAGAGAGAGAGAGAGAGAGAGAGAGAGAGAGAGAGAGAGAGAGAGAGAGAGAGAGAGAGAGAGAGAGAGAGAGAGAGAGAGAGAGAGAGAGAGAGAGAGAGAGAGAGAGAGAGAGAGAGAGAGAGAGAGAGAGAGAGAGAGAGAGAGAGAGAGAGAGAGAGAGAGGAGAGAGAGAGAGAGAGAGAGAGAGAGAGAGAGAGAGAGAGAGAGAGAGAGAGAGAGAGAGAGAGAGAGAGAGAGAGAGAGAAGA
>JADBJO010001224.1:358041-388041 GCA_016801955.1 Conus betulinus | reverse complement strand
TGTGTGTACATACTTGTGACTGTCAGTAAAGAGTAAAGGGTGTGGCATAGCATCACCTTTTTCATCGAAGAAGGAGGATTATCCAAAGCGCAACTTGTTCACATCATCCTATTTTTAAGACCAAAACTAATCCAGCTGCAGCTCATCTCAAAGAAGAAAAATATCAACAATTTACATTTTTACCTACCAATTTTGTCAAAAATGATTCAAAACAGTTTACTACAAAAGATAAAATACATAAGTGACGTTTTAGTGCAACACCTTTGATGAATATTGGTAGAAAAGTACCCTCACAAACAACTTATTTAGGAATGATGGCAACTGTGCCATTTGGAAATATCAACTTAAATCCTTAGATTGCCTCCAACAGAAAGAACCTAAAACAAAAGAGGTATGGCTTCACTAATGGAATTTCACAAGGGAGTGCGTGTGTGTGCGTGTGTGTGTGTGTGCATGTGTGGGTGCGTGTATGCGTGCGTGTGCATGTGTGCATGCTTAAATGCAAGTTTGCATGTGTGTGTGTACATGAATTTGTATGTGCACATGTATTTGTTGTAGTGTGTGTGTGTGTGTGTGTGTGTGTGTGTGTGTGTGTGTGTGTGTGTGTGTGTGTGTGTGTGTGTGTGTGTGTGTGTGTGTGTGTGTGCGTGCACGTGTGTGTATGTCTGCGAACTCAGCTGTGTTCACTTGCATTTGCCTTGTTCATATGACAGCACACACACACATAAAAACATGATGAATACACACACACACAGACACACACACTCTCTCTCTCTCTCTCTCTCTCTCTCTCTCTTTTCTCTCTCTCTCCCTCTCTCTTTCTGACCAGTGTAACAATTCACCTAAGAACTGCCACACTAACATAGCACAACCAAGGCGCCCTTCACCAGAGATGGCAGCCAGAGTTATTCCTACCTGGGGCCTCTAAAACCACACCTCTTCACACAATGTTTTTCTTCTGCTGGCAGCACCTTTCACTGCGGCACCAACAGCAACATCCTAGGTTACAAGACATACAGGTGGCAAGCCATGCCAAACAACTCTAGCCCCCTCTTCTCTTCCTGGAAACCTTCAGTGTAAACACTGAAACATGCAGGCCAAATACAATAAACCTCAAAACGGCATCAGCGTGCTTGCTGGTGCAACCTTTCATTCTCTTTCTCTCTCAAGTCCCATCTATGAGAGGGTAGACGAATTTTATGAATACAGTTAAGTATAGAACAGTATATTTTCATAAGCTGTTTCCTTTCTCATGATGGATCAAGAGCATTGGCATTCAGCATCCTGTACGTAAACCCCTTCTGTTTGGGTCCTGAATTACCTGAATAAACATTTCTTTTAATATTCATATTCTGTGACTACTGACAGCACACACACACACACACACACACACACACACACACACACACACACACACACAACTTTTCAGCCTCAGGATCACTACAGACATAGATTTGTGACTAAACACACACACACACACACACACACACACACACACTTTTCACCTCAAGACACTACAGACAAGACATGCATTTTCAACCTCAAGTTCTCTGTCTACTATTCAGACATAGACAAATTTTATCTTCTTCCTACATGCGTACTTCTTTATTTTCCATTTGTTTTTAAGTTCTCTGTCTACTATTCATGACTGTTAAATTTTATCTTCTTCCTACATGCGTACTTCTTTTTCTGGTCAATTCTCCTCAAAAACTGCATCCTCTGGGTTTCATACTCACAATCTAACATGGAAAAAATTCATTCTCACATTCTAACATGGAAAAAAAAAAATGAAAGTCAACGTCTTCACTTATATGTCATAACACACAATGAAACATATTCCTTTAGAGTGCTGGGACTTGCATGATGTGATACACACAAACATTTTACAGCATATTCCATGAAAACCTTGTTCAGAGATGTTCCACCTGATGCGATCTTTGAGTTCTTGAAAGAGATTAACATTTTTCATCGAATCTGAGATTTTACAGTGGAAACCTTTTTAACAAAATATCGGATGGGTTTTTTAGAAGATGTATTTTAAAGAATTGTGTAAATGAATGACTTTTGTGTTGATTTTAATGTGGTGACCTGATATGGCCCTTTGTGGTCGGCTGCGTTATAAGCAACATTACATTACCTTACCTCGTAAGATACTTTCAATCAGGATGCCAAAACTCAAAATGTGTGTACTTTAATCAATCACACTTTCTTCTAGACAAAAGACATTCAGCCCAGTCATGCTAAATGCTAACTTTTTTTCAGCATCATTAAAGATCTTGAATGAATTCATTTGCTTCTTATCAAACTTCGGACAGTGACTGCTTTTTTACCACAGCAAAAACATTCCAATGAACGAGTCATGTCATGTGGGCAGGTTAATCTGTCTGCTTTGTGGACAATGATTTCTTTCTAGTTTCTCTCACATTTCTGGGCTTGATGTGGAATCTACCAGATCCCACTCATACTTGTGCTCTACCACTCCCACTCTTTTCTGTCACTCTTTTCTGTCTCACCCTCCCAGGACAGAAAATCATGAACTGAAATTTTAGAGAAAACCATGACACTGAAATCAACTTTTACCATGTCCACTGAGATGAGTTACAGACATTGCTCACTTAGAATGCAGACAGTATGTTCAGACTAGTGTGATCAGTTACAGACATTGCTCACACAATTGCCATCACAAAGTACAGGTTTCAGAGAACCAGTCCTGAAGACAGAACATCATCTGGCCCTGATCAATTCACTGTACCAGATCAACCAAAGAACTGCAGCACTTTAAGGATCACCCCATTCACACCATCAGCATTATTTGATTTATTCACTGACCATCAGCATTATTCTGATTTTTATTTACTGATCATCAGCATTATTTCTTATTTCTTCACTGACCATCAGCATTATTTCTTATTTTCTTACTGACTGACCATCAGCATTATTTCTTACTCACTGACCATCAGCATTATTTCTTATTTCTTCACTGACCATCAGCATTATTTCTTATTTACTCACTGACCATCAGCATTATTTCTTATTTACTCACTGACCACCAGCATTATTTCTTATTTACACACTGCATTACCATCAGCATTATTTCTTATTTCTTCACTGACCATCAGCATTATTTCTTGTTTGTTTTGGTGGACCAAGAAAAACAGCTGTGAACTCCACCAGAGATCAATGCAAAGCACAACTCAAAACAGCCCACTGAAGTGTCTAGTGTTTGTTTAAAAGGAAGTTAAAGTCTGATGGTACACTGACTGTTTTCTCTCCAATGTTATACTTACAACCTTTTGAAGACCGTCAGTGTTCACTAATTTCACCTTCTGGTTTCTGTGTGGAATACTAAACTCAAAAGCTTCTCAGCAAAAGTTTCAATTTCAGCAATTTTAGTATGGCAGCATTCTTTGGTAAACAATGCCGAAAATGTAGAGCACTGTCTTCTGTGTGTGATCCTGTTACAGGTAATGTATCTTCTTCATTCATCTTGTTGAAGGCTGCATTAAAAGGCTTACTGAATAGCTACAATATTTTGCTGAAGCTTCATAACATCAACCTTACCCACACACCTCCTTCCCTTTCCCTGCTCCATCACCCCACTCCAGTCCATTTCCCTCCCCATACCCCTCCATTCCCTCCCCCTATCAAGGGATTAAACTACAATGGCAGTGCAAACACTGACAACAATAAAAACAAAATAACACACACACACAAATTCTGCTTCACCCACTTTCTGGTTACTTTGTCACCTATGTGTAACTTGTATGCTCTACCAAGTTTTCTTGTTTCATGAACACACACACACACACACACACACACACACACACACACACCATTTTCACATCACATCCCTACCTGTCCTAGAAATAGATCCGCTATCCATTCTTATCATTCCCTTTTTGCAATGCATACCTCTTGACTTGAGCACTTGGAGCACACCTTTAGGGCGTCGGCTGGTTGTGTCAAACCCCACAGGGGCTTATCGTTTACCCTCTGAAATGAACTATTTTTGTCCTTTCTCCTCCTACACACTCTTCCCCTTTCACATGCACACCTGTTTTCCTTTTAATTAATCATAAAGAGAAAGCTTCATGATGTATATCAATGGAGGTTTACAAAAAAAAGCTGTTGTATAGTGAGCTTTTATGTGGTACTGTACTTCTCTTGTGCACAGCACCAATGGGATAATTTCACTGTGCATTGCTAATTCATGTGGGAGGTCTTGATTGGAACAGAGCTGTGTGGATTATATCTGCATGCTTGTTAAACAGTGTGATAAGGACTGCTGAATCCTGTCAAACTATTCACTCAGATTCAATCTAACAGAAAACAACAAAAACACATACATACTTAAGAAACTGCCTCCTCCTAAGAAATGTACAAAATAATGTAACAAATCATTGCTATATTGCTACTGACATTAATTCACATCAGCTGTAATGTGTCACAAGTTATAGCATCAGTATACATTTGTTGGATGACTACATAATGTTGACTTTGGAGCTGTAACATGATACATTAATGATGCACATTGCATCTGAATAGTGCCATCTACTAGCTGATGGTTGATGATGATGCAACCTGCCACCCCACACACTGCCTCCACCTGATGTACATTGCATCTGTATAGTGCCATCTACTAGCTGATGGTTGATGATGATGTAACCTGCATCTGAACAGTGCCATCTACTAGCTGATGGTTGATGATGATGTAACCTGCATGAACAGTGCACACTAGCCTCCATCTGATGTACATTCCACCTGAACTGTGACATCTACTCATGGTTGATGATGATGTATGATGCCTGCACCTGATGCACCCACACTGAATCCAGCTGATGGTTGATGATGATTCCAACCTGCATTATGACATCCATCAGCTGATGATGGTTGATGATGATGTAACCTGCCCCACGCTGTATCCCCATGATGTACATGCCACCTGAATCGTGACATCTATCAGCTGATGGTTGATGATGATGTAACCTGCCCCACACGGCCCCCACCTGATGTCCATAGCACCTGAATTGTGACATCTGTCAGCTGATGGTTGAGATAAACCTGCCCCACACTGAATCCACATGATGTACATTCCACCTGAATTGTGACATATACTAGCTGATGGTTGATGATGATGTAACCTGCCCCACGCTGCCCCGCACAATTGTGACATCCCAGCTGATGGTGCACATGATGAAACCTGAATTGTGACAGCTGTCAGCTGATGGTTGATGATGATGTAACCTGCCCCACACTGAATCCACCTGATGTACATTCCACCTGAACTGTGACATCTGTCAGCTGATGGTTGATGATGATGTAACCTGCCCCACACTGAATCCACCTGATGTACATTCCACCTGAACTGTGACATCTGTCAGCTGATGGTTGATGATGATGTAACCTGCCCCACACAGAATCCACCTGATGTACATTCCACCTGAATTGTGACATATTCTAGCTGATGGTTGATGATGATGTAACCTGCCCCACACAACCCCCACCTGATGTACATTCCACCTGAATTGTGACGTCTATTTGCTGATGGTTGATGATGGTGTAATTTGCCACACATTGCGCCCACCTGATATACATTATGCAAAATTTATTATGTTATTTTTCATTGCTTTGAAAGAGCTGAAATCCCAGCTTTACATCTGTTTATTCTTTTCTCTACTGAATCTGTCAGTTCTACTTTTTCATTTTATCAGTTCTACTATTTCAGTTTACCATTTAACGATCTTTGTTGTTCAAAATTGATTTTTCGTCAGTCCCGTGTATCATGTGTGCATGTGGGGCCCATACCTCCGCCTGCTCTTTTTTCACAGGCTGTTATCGGCATTAACATCAATCAGACTTACTGATCAAATATGCATGTATACCAACATTTCAGCAAATGACATCACACACAGAGAGAATATTATTCATATTGCAAACAGCATTTTGAGACCAATCAATCATCCTTTCCCAGTGGAAACACACAACTGAACTTATGACATGAGTACTTGTAAACATTCACAGTGACACCATTTAAACTCAGTATGTGCACATGTTTTTCTCATACTCAAACATCCACTTGCTGGGAACGACGATTACTTTCACATATATCAATAACATTTATCTTTAACAGTAAATCATCTAGCAGTGAATACAGCAAGGTAAAATTCACTATGACTTATATAATTTTCTGGTCATGTGGCTTATAGTCCAGCTAATTAAAGAGACGGCATCAGGGATTCAGTTGCTGTTGCTGTCTTCATTGCCCATACAGCTTTCCCTTGGCTTCATTATCCACAACTCCAGAACCATTTCATGCTGTAATTTTTGTTTTAATCTCTATCCCAAACCATTTAGCTTTCATTCAAGTCAGCAGTTTTTTTTCATCCAGTTTTCCTAACAGAAGGCTGCCACCTCTGAAAAGCTCCACTCTTTACTTTTGATTAGTTTCTGGAGGGCAACAAAAACTGAACTGGGTTATATCAAACACACTCCACTGGTCCATGCTCACAATTTGCAAGACAGAATATCTGAGTGACTCTGACACTTCTGTTGGAAGTATGGTGTTCCCCATCAAAGTGTAAGCAAAAAAATATAAAATAATTCATCCTGGCAGATGTGCACCAGAATGAAAAAAAAAAAAAAAAAAAAGCCGGAATTTTGGATCCAGCTTGTTCAAATGCAACAATGTGTGTGTGTGTGTGTGTGTGTGTGTGTGTGTGTGTGTGTGTGTGTGTGTGTGTGTGTGTGTGTGTTATTATGTGTGTGTGTGTGTGCGAGTGAGAGAGAAGGTGGTGTGAGAGTGACAGTGATGGTGAGTGTCATAGTGTGTGTGTGTGTGTGTGTGTGTGTGTGTGTGTGTGTGTGTGTGTGTGTGTGTGTGTGTGTGTGTGCATGTGTGTGTGTGTGTATGTGTGTGTGTGTGTGAGTGAGAGAGAAGGTATGAGAGTGACAGTGATGGTGAGTGTCATAGCATTTGAACGTATGCCCTTGTAGCCTAGCTTAGACCTTCAGGTAAGATTTACTGTTAACTTTGTAACCACCTGTCATAAAAATAACCAACAGATGTTCAGCTGTTGATTTGTTGATTAAACACCTTAAACAAGTGTTACCTGAGTAAAACATTGACCCCATAGGTCTTGTTACATGTTCCCCTCAATGATGGTGAAACACCAACCCAGAATCAATACCCACTCCAAAATGTAAGGTTTACAAGCATGAGACTGTGTGTGTGTGTGTGTGTGTGTGTGTGTGTGTGTGTGTGTGTGTGTGTGTGTGCATGCAAGTAAGACACACTGAGTAAGACACACTGGCAGAAGGGAAGTTGCCAGGGGATGGGTGGGAAGATGTGGAAACAATGGTTGATAGAAACCAGCCATACCCTTCACCCATCTGGATACCCTATCAATGTATTACATAATCAACATCAGTACACCAGTACACTTATGACTAAAGAGAATCACTGAATGAAACTCAAAACAAAGGACATGACAGCACCATTTATGTTGCCTGTTTGGTCACACTGTAGGTTGCCTCTGGGAAAAAAAATACTAGGTTCAGACTGTAACAGCAACCCACGGAGGAGACACTGCACTGCTGCCGAGTCACTTCAGTGGTGTTCAGTGGCGCCTGTTCTGATCTAACATACGCAGGACACAACCTACTAAGCCCCCTACTGACGACAATAATTGCTTAGTCGCGGAGCCGGCGTGAGTGAGCTCTCCCTCCGGAGGGCGCCACCACGTCCGTCCAACGACAGCCCCCATGGACTCGCCGATACCGGTGACCCCGACGGAACCAAACCAAGGCCACAGACGTGGAGAGGACATCGAAACTGAGGTCACCATGAGAGCAGGGCATGAAGGGCCACAGAATTTGAGACTTTTTTTTTTGCTGATCGATGAGAATGAGGATGATTATGATGATGCTACGGATTTCCATTTCGGTCTGAGACTACATGACAGGGCTGTACTCTACGCTTCCTCTCATAATATATCCCGGCGTCAACCAGGCCCGAGAGATACAGACACCTGCAGTGTTGGTCAGGAAATTTGAGCAACACACTCTCAGAAACGCATCCATTAAGTGGATGAAACTCGACTGTGTGGTCCCAGTCTTCCAACTGAGTCCGCAGCAAACTCAAAATCTTAGGAGAAAAGAAAAATGTGGAGACTTCTTCCAAATCGCCATGAAAGTGTGTCACTGTTGCCTACTCTCTCCCATACTGTTCAGTGCAATGTGGAGAATATAATGCATTACCAAATTTAGGATTTGGGCATGTCTGTGTTCACTGCAGAATAGCCTGTTTGAAATCTACGTTCCATTGACAGCATCAACCTGAAAGCAAGCGGTTCACAGTAAACATGAAGACCATGAGGCATGAAGTCTGCTCAGAGAAAAGAAACATCTTGGTCAGCAACTCCAGTTTCCAGACACAAAGTAGTCATCAACATCAGTCTGCACAGATTCTGGTACCTTGGACCATTCTCAGTGTGCACGGCCACTCACCAAAAAGGCCTTCCAAGACTCATGCTGGGTAAGTCTGCCATGAAAGAACTCAGCACTAGCTGGAAATCCACACTCGCAAGTTTCCCAGTGAAGACAGAACACTAAACACCCACTGATGATAGCCACCTTTCTGTAGACATGCCTACCCCATAATCTCTCCCATCAGGTTCAAGTGATGATTACAAAAGGAACAAACTAAATGTTTCAAACATTTTCAGGAACACTCTCTATTCTACAAGTATGACGGGGTGCAGATGTACATGTATTCATGTTCACACACACTCACATCATCATGGCCACCATGAATGATGGGGAAATGCACACTTGAAAACCATACTTTTCCTATTTCTATCCTTGTTTTAAACACTGCTACCCTTTGTTGCATTATTTCCTGAAGGTCTGCTGACGCTGACTCTTCTTTCTTCCTTTTTTTTTCGTTGCAGGATTTGCTGTTTATCTTCTTCATCAGCCTTAGACACTCTGATTTATTCTGATTTGCTTGCAACAGTTAGCTCGCTTTTGTGCACTCTTCTCAACTTCAGCTCAATGCCATCTCTTCCATAGCTGGTTAGGGACTCACGAACATGCACACAGAGTCTGAGTTACAATTTTCCAGCAACTACCATCATGTTTGTCCACCTTTGAAAAAAGGTGAACCCCAGTTTTCAGAAACACGCGATCCATCAATGTCCAGAACAGTCGTCCATTTTCATGTTTTTCAGTAATACACGTGGTTATTCTGGACAGCAGGAAAAGTATAACTCATTTCGTATTCTTTAACAGAAAAACTTCTTATAAGTGCGCTGCACAGAAACTGTCCTGGAGGACATCTTAAACTAAACACACATTTATCTCTCCATAAAGTTTGCTGACAGGGGACCAATCATAAGTAGTGTACTATATCTTTGGTACTGTTTTTGTCTTGTCTAAGAGCGGTTTGCAGTACTGACAAGAGATATACAAAAAATAACAAAATTAATCCACCACACACCTGACATGAGAAAGTGTGAAAAAAATAACACCTGAAGATGGCAAAGAGATAATACAAAACTCTCTTTCAAAATACTCAAAATGCTATGCACATAGATCCTTGACGACTTATCTGCCAACTGGTTAAAAAAATCAATAATAGAAATATGAAAATATGCTTTAGTAGCAAATATATATATATATACAATACGCATTCACAATACGCTTGAACACAATAAATCAGGATAAATACATACCTATATTAGGATGCTTTAACAATCTGCATATTCTGGCTTCTCTTTCCAATTTCTGGTGATCTGAAAAATGAAAATAATGGTTTTGAAAACATTTTAATGAAAGTGGCACTTGTGAAATTCATCATTACAAGAGGGGGAAAAAAACCCCTATCCATGATGAATGTAAACATGCACCCACACAATATTTAATGTTGCACTCTCTTAAATCCAAAATGAGGTTATTTCAGAAATGCAGTATGGGTAATCTCTTTCCACTGTTCGTTAGACACTAAGACATGTCTAAAGACATATGTGCTATCGAGTCTTTACATGACAGACAGAAAGAGAGAGAGAGAGAGAGAGAGAGAAGACAGACAGGGAGAGGGGGAAGAGGGAGACAGGGAGAGACAGACAGACACAGCGAGAGAGAGAGAGAGAGAGAGAGAGAGAGAGAGACAGACAGACAGACAGACAGACAGACAGAGCAATGTCTCAAAACAAACAAACAAAAATAAAAAACTGATAGCGAATTTCACAAATTATCGCCAGGTGCTGGGATATTCATATCATCAGTCAGTTAGGAAACTTTACAGGATCCCTACACTTTAAGGAAAATGGAATAGTTCATGAACACACAAACGCGCACACGCACACAAATGCACACACACACACACACACACACACTGTCTTAAAAGTGTAAACTTGTAACCAGCAAGTACAAATTAAGATTTCTCATCGCCACAAGTTAGATGTAAACGCCACATAACTACAGCCCTAGCTGAAAGGCTAGTGAGCGAAGCCGTCTTGAAACAGAAAAGCAAGGAAGTGAAATGGAATAAAGCTCTCTACAATCTGTATATACAATTACAAAATAAAGCTACATCACTGATTATTTCATTTTCTCCAGCGACATGAAACAGCCATCCTCGACTGAATGAGAAATCCATAGGGAGACCTTTTCCCGCAAGTTGTCTGCAGACATGTTCACACCCTCTGATTTTTTGGTTTGTTTGACTGTTCAGCATAGAAATGTTCATATTCTTTCATGCTTTTCTTCCATGTCAAGAGTCAGTGATGGAAATCCTGGAAAGGCTGGGAACCCTGTGTTTGTTTGTGTATGTGGGGGTGAGCAGGGGGGGGGGGGGGGGGGGGGGGGGGGGGGTTGCATGTGCGTGCGTGAAAGCGTGTATGTATATGTGCATGTGTGTGCATGTGTATGTGAGTGCCTGTAGAACTGTCTGTCTGTGCATCTGCACATGTGACACGTGTGTGTGTGTGTGTGTGTGTGTGTGTGTGTGTGTGTGTGTGTGTGTGTGTGTGTGTGGGCATGTGTGTGTGTGTGTGTGTGTGTGTGTGTGTGTGTGTGTGTGTGTGTGTGTGTGTGTGTGTGTGTGTGTGTGTGTGTGTGTGTGTGTGTGTGTGTGTGTGTGTGTGTGTGTGTGTGTGTGTGTGTCTGTGTGTTTGTGTGTGTGTGTGTGTGTGTGTGTGTGTGTGTGTGTGTGTGTGTGTGTGTGTGTGTGTGTGTGTGTGTGAGTGTCTGTGTGTCTGTCTATGTGCCTGTCTGTGTGTGTGCACACGCATGTGTGAGGGAGTGAAGGTGTGGGTGCACAGGAGTGTGAGTGTGTGCGAGAGAATGAGACAGACAGACAGACAGACAACACAGAGAGAGAGAGAGAGATGTATGTACATCATGCATGCACACATGCGTTAGAGTGTGTGTCTGCAACAATGTGCATGCATGCATGTCTGTATACTGTATGTATGTGTACTCTGTGTGTGTGCATGTACATGGGTAGAGGGGAAATCCCACTGTGAGCAAAGGAGAAACATGTCCATAATCTTGTCCATGACCAGGAGCACTAGCTCTGGGTATGGGCAAGGATGAATCAATCACCCAAGTTGACACAAAGTGCAGCCTGGTGTAAGGGACCACCTTCCTCACTACTTGGTTAACAGGAACTGGGCGACTGACAAGCCAAACCACAGAGCTAGAAACTTGTAGACGCCTGTTTCCCATACACATCTGAGGCAGCCATAGTGCAATAATGGATGAGGATACAAAAATAGACATCCCTCTAGGTCTATGGAGTTCGTCCAGTTCCCTGCCTGGATGGACTCCCTGATCCAGGAATGTGTGCATATTTCGAACTTGAATTTTTGCAGAAATGTTCTAATGAGAGAGATCTGGAAGAGGTTTTTTCAACCTTCTAAAGCTTTTGTTGATGACAAAAAAAGGCTGCCGCAGAAACCTGGCCCAGGGTCAGAGAAAAGAGAAACAGCGAATTTCAGGAAAACTTTTGATCCCAAAGCGTTCTCCTGCATGGCTACAGAGAGTGTGTTGGGGAGAGGGGAAGCGCACGAGACAGGGACCCTCTGCCTCCCACAGCTATGGATATATCTGTTCTCCAGAATCAAGACAATTCTAGAACTGCATCACTTCATGTCAACAGCCTGTTGAAATAGTGCTTACCCGTGTTCTTAGAGTGAACAGAGTGTGAAGCACAATATGTCATTATGATATAAGGGACCTTTGGACAAATGTGAAAGGGCATTGGACTGACTATTGCGTATATATAGGACAAGAGTTCCTCAAGTTTTTGTGTAGCAAACATGTAGACAACAGAGGCCTCAAGCCTGGAGCACTAAGTCAAGTGGCCTCACTCTTGTAGTGTTTTGAACAGAGTGACTGTGAAAGGGAGGGGTGTGTTTGGAGGAAGGATGTGGTGATCCAACACTGCGCTGGCTGACCCTCCATATCTTTCCAGAGAGACCAGATTCCTTTCCTGGAACTATCCTTGAGAAAGGAAGGAGTCACTGGGGCCAGGAGGTTTCTGTTTCTGTCAGAAGAGGAGAGGAGGTGATTCTGGGGGAAGACTAAAAGAGTGTTTCTGTGAGGAGGAAGGCTAGGGAGCCTCTAGGTGATTCTGGGGCTAAAGACTAAAAGAGTGTTTCTGTCAGGAGGAAGGAGAAGGAGCTGCTTCTGGGGCTAACAGTAAAAGGGGAGGAGGAAGGCTGGAGAAGAATCCAGTGTGCTGAACCTGACAGCAGGGGGGGGGGGGGGGGGGGGGGGGCTGGGGGGGGGGGAACCTGGGCAGGGGGGGGGGGGGGGGGGGGGGGGTGTAGAGGGGGGTCAGATGATGCATTGATGCACTGAAGTGGTTCAGGAGCTTGAAAACATTGTCAACCCAAGGTTAGGGCACCATTCCTACAGCATGGTCATATGAGGGAAAAGGGGGATGCTGTTCCTGGAAGGTAAGGGCATAGGAGGTTCCGTGGAGGAGGAAGGGAAGGATACTGTTCAAAAGACAAGTGTTGATAAGGGCTGCTGCAAGGAACAGGTTCCTGAGAGACTGTCACTTGTTGTGGATTAGCCGCTAGTGTGCCAGACTTTTTCCTGAGCGGCCGCCATGGGATGACGAAGGACCCACTTCATGGCAGTGGGGGCGTACAGCCAAAGGTCCTGCTGGAGTTCAGCAGGCTCATGGGGTGCCGAAGACTGGATTACTCCAAGGTGGCGCAGAGGGGAGAGGGGAGGCAGTGAAAGATCAGACCTGCAAGCTAGGCCACAACGCTAGCAGACTGTAAGAGGAGCAGGACTGAAGAGATGGGAAGGGGCCATGAAAGGACGTAAGCCCCATCAGGGCTGGCCAAAATTTGGGGCCATGAGAGTGACCCCAAACGGAGCCTGCTGGTCCTAATGAAAACATTTATAAACATATCAGCAGTGGACATGTGGATGTATACTCCAAGGTGAAGCAAGGGAGGCACATGACAAAGGCAAATGCTGTCACAGCCCAGTTTTGTCTGCACTGGTGGTGAAGGGAACCAAGGATTCTGCTGTGTGGTAAACTCGCTAACACCTCTGAGGAACAGCACCATGAGAGCTGCCCATTGGGTAATGAAAAGCAGAGGACAGCCAACACATTCTAGTGTGACAACAGCTAATTTCCTCGCAAATGGGAGAACGCAAACCGAGGGGTGGCCTATGGAGCCATGTGGATGGCCACTCACTGAAATCAATCCCAGATAAGCCCCAATAGCCCACTAAAGGCTGGCTGCACTGCAGGCTGGTCTGCACCAAGTCATTCTACTAATGAGAAAGGTGAACATCTGACTTTGGAGAGAGAGAGAGAGAGAGAGAGAGAGAGAGAGAGAGAGAGAGAGAGAGAGAGAGAGAGAGAGAGAGGTGGTAGTGGTGATGGCAAACTATTCCTAAATTCACAAACACCTTGTTCCATATTTCTCCACAGTGCAGGGTGTTAGAGGAATATTGTCATCCTCTGTCACAGAATTATTGCCATTAACCTGTCTGCGCCCCATCATCATCAGTATTCAACTTAGCACATTCTTCTCTTTTTGTTGTCTGAGAACCCTGAGGTGGGCCCACCTCTGGCCACTTACTTTATTGTTTTAATTTCACTTTCTAACAATCAACACTATTTCATTGTCTTCACAGTAAAATCAGCTAATCTGTTCAACATGCATGCATGAGTGCCACAAACGGCTTTTCTTGTCTCCTCTCATGTGCTATGTTGTGTCTACTCTATATCAATCATCACCGTACACATCAAAATGATTGGTTAGCTTTTTGAATGAATTCAATCCATTCAGAAAATTTTGAAATTGTCTGCTCTTAGGGACCTGGCTGGTCAAGTGAATAAGTGTTGGACTCTTGTTCTAAGATCCATGGTTCAATTCCCACTAGATACAACCAGATGTAATCATGTTCTCATTTCAGTTGACATCTATGCAGATCCAGTCCCCTCCTAGTCCTGTGGATAAGATTTAAACCAAAATCCTGTGCTAAATGCATGCATTAAAAAAAAGTGTTCCATGTATGATAAAATGCCATTCTACCTCTCAAGGAAAGAGGAGACCATCATGTGGCCACTGGTATTGTGATCATTTATTATCCCTGAATTCAATGATGGGGAAAATGGTTTCATATCTCACAAAACATAACCCTTGTTATCCCCAAAATTCAGTGATGGGAAAAACAGTTTCACGAAACAAAAACCACATGTAATGAGTGTTCATGTTATTTGCAGCCCAGCTGGTCATAAGGGCATAACAGGGTTGTCATCTCAAACTTAATTCAGTAAATAGTTGTATTAACAATTACAACCAAAAAAGCCCTTGCGTTTCCTGCCAGCCTTGTCTTAATAAAAACAGAGACCACAACCACCACTTCATATGCTGGTTTCTTTCAGTAAATTCATTTTCTTTTGCTTTCAAATGGTATAACCGCTACAGCTTTATACAGTGCCCTTTGTAATAAAGATGATTCCACTGCAGATGATAGGGATGACTAAGGAAAAAACTTGGTGAAAGTAAAGGAAATGAAGAGTTCTCACAGTTTCAGACTGCTGACACACCCACACTGCTAGCACAAAACCATTTTATGTAGCGCATGGTCCTTTGGCAAAATAATAAGACATGCTTATCAGGCATTTAATCTCAACCAGTGCCAGACGATTGTGACAAGTCATTTCCAGAGTAACAATGAAAAAACCTTTCGATCTGAAGTGCAATGTGCAATCTGTTCTCATTGGCTGTTGTAAATTTCATTTGCCATTTAGTACTAGATTTACTTGTTACTGATGAGAGTCACTGATCAGATCAGATTCGAGAGCAAAAAAAAAAAAAAAAAAAGCAAACTTGATTCACACCAAACTGGTTTTTTCAAACAACAATGTACCTAAGTGTGTATTTTTACATTCTTATTTTAACACATAACACTACTAACAGTTTTTAGTAGGTTAAATAATGCAAGTCCTAATAGTAATACATGATGCACTTGATAAATTCATGTCTTGCTTTATGCAGCTTAGGCTATAACAATGGTTGGGTCAGTAGATCCCAAGCTAGTTTTTCACATTTGCAAATCAAATAAATCCTAACAGGAATAAAATGGTCAGTTTTCTTGTTTCCTGGGGGTACAGCAAGGGCGGGTGTGGGATACCAAAAAGTCAAATCACACCCACACTTTCTCCTCTGCGAAATATTTATTTGAAAACCAGCTTTAGCAGTACAGTAGAATAACAGTTACTTAGCGCCTCCATCATCAATACATCCCCTTTCTATGAAACACTTTGTTCTATACCATTATACTATTTCAAGTAGATTGAGTTTATTAGTCTCCTACCCCCCTGCACCACACAACCACTCATCCATGATACATACATACACACACATACCCTTTCACCACAGCTAATTCATTTGTCCATTGCCCATGATTTTTTTTTTTTTTTTATGACCTCTAATTTTCATCATCAACAGATCAAATGACTGCTGAATCCTCAAAAAAAATCTGAAACTCAGAGACCTAGGCAGATGGCAATGAAAGGGAAGCTTCATATAAATTCTATGCAAATTAAGCTATTTTTCTCCTTCCCTCCCTCCCCCCACAAGTCCAAACTTGGCTAAGTATCCTATAAGGCAAAATAACATCCTTCCATCCTTCCATAGGCATGTGATTAGTAATAACAGTGACTAACAGTAATGTTTTCTTTAATTTGGGCATTAAAAATTGGCAAGAAAGTGAACGCCATCAACATTATGTCTTTATGAAAGCCATCAACATTATGTCTTAATCAGTTAATGACAGTTGACCAAAAGAGCTGTAGAAAACAATCAGGAAGTCCCTGTGAAATAACTGAAACTTACCTCTTGCTGACAATTTTTTGGTGTTAATTATCTTTGCTGCAAATTCTAATCCAGTAGCTTTTTGCACGCATCTTCTGACCACTGAGAATGCTCCTCTGAAAGCAAAACCATTTTTCCATGATGAGTAGTCAGTCTGCAATCTTCATACCTTATAAATGAAACGGACAACACACACACGCAACGTGACAAAAAGTATGTCTCTTAAACAATCCAGTCTTTGATCACCTTTATTTGATAACAACAAAAAAAAAAAAGGCGAGCAATACAGTGGTCTATATCTTCATCACTTTATTCAAATCTGGAAGGACAGCCGTATACATTTACCAATGCACCGAAAGTGCGAAGTGGTGCGCTGAACGGGAAACTGAATGGTTAAACTGATAGCACTGATCCTTTTTCCTGTAAAGCACTCGGTCGTACTATAAAAAGAGAACATCTAAATAATCGATTCAAACCCCTTGCCACATCAGGCAATTAAGCAAAACAAACGTAACACAGACAACTGAACAAAAAAATCAAGAATTTAATTATGTGTGACTCGAAACAGCATGCTTAGTCTCCAGAGATTCCGTGCACCATCACTGAACAGTCTGCTGTCAGCTGCTGTGTCAGTGTGCAGAAGTGGAAGTTGCAACAGGACCTGAGGGGCCATCTACGCCGATCCTGTTTCTTGAGCGTTTAACTGCGCTCGAGACTTAAAAGAACAACCATCGAAACCGTTCCACACAAAATATAAAACAAACATCTTACTTACTTTCCCAGTTCTTCCTTCAATTCGTAAATATCACTGAACTTCGCAGCAGCAGACGTCGGAGCAGCCATGTTGAATGCTAAATGACATCAGTCTCGAATTATCTCGCGGAGTCGAGACCGAGAATGCCTGCGGAGATAGAAAAGCACACTATAGCTTACCACACGCCCCTCGTTTCTATGGGAAACTGGATTCATTGGTGATTGGACAGAAAGGTGCCAGTCTCAAATATTCCGCATTAAATTTAAACATATGGTTACCGATGAATTGCATAATGACACGTCCTATCTGTTTCATAACCAAATATAGTTTACTCTTAGGCTTAGTACCCTGTGTCGTGAGTAAATCGTTAAACAATTTACAGCGGGTCAGAAGGAAGAAGAGACGCGATAGAGGCAGTTTTAAAACAGACTAGTAAGTGCCTGTCACAGCTCCTTCCGTCAATGGCGGATCCTGTGTCGGAGAACTAAAGTACCCAAGGTTTTAACGACCTTTTCATCTTCTTCTTCTTCTTCTTTTTTTTTTTTGTTATTCCAGAATTGATTGCACCCGGCGCGGATTGTTCAGGGCCATAACCGACACCACCGAGTCTTTCGCAACGAATTGAACTACGCTGCGACTGATAATGATAAGATGACGCGGCATGATGATGATATCATAGGAACAGTAGTCAACATCATCGTCATCTCGTCAGTGTCATCGTAACAGGATTTTCGGTTCAGTTTCATCGAGGTGTCACTACGTGCGCACTGGTCCATACATATGCTACACCACATCTGCTAAGCTACGAGATCACAGTGCACGTGATCTACAGCTGATGGATGAATAATGACTGAGATGAAAGCATTTAAGACGAGGATGTCGTGGATACGACGACTATGCAGATGCCGCACTTGTGCAGTAGCTCTACGCGCTGGTGTGTGTGTGTGTGTGTGTGTGTGTGTGTGTGTACAAATGTAGCCTACGTGGGGTGTGCTGTACGCGCGTGAGTGTATGCGATCTGCGGGCTTGTGTGAGCATGCTCCATGTGCTTGCATGTATGTGTATGCCTATGTATACGGGCGCGCGCGCGAGAGAGAGAGAGAGAGAGAGAGAGAGAGTGTGTGTGTGTGTGTGTGTGTGTGGATTAATTGCCAAGGAAGACTGTTCAGAAGACGACATAGACTTTACTACTGATCAATAATAAGAGTTAAAAAGAATAAAAAATAATAATAACAACCATACTACTACTACTACTATAATATGATGATGATGGTGATAGCAATAATGATATGCAATGATGATGAAACTACAACAACAATGATGACGATAGTGGTGAAAATCAAAATAATAGTGATAACTGGGATGAAAATCCTCCTCCTCCTCCTCTCCTCCTCCTCCTCCTCGTCATCATCATTATCACAACAATAAAAGCAATAATGATTTCAGTGGAAAAACTTGGAAGCATTAGATATTTCTAAGAGCAAAATAAGATCAAAAAAAAAAAAAAAAAAAAGAAAGATAACACAATTGACAGCAGCAGCAGCAGCAACAACAAAAACAACAACAGTAACAACAACAACAACAATGACAGTGTAACATGTCGGCTACAAAATCACACCATGACTATCTGTACGTATGTCGTCGAGGCTGGACCCATGCTCTTACATTTTAATGTGTCAAAGTGTGGTACTTTGCATGCCGAAAGGTACAATCAGGAATATCAATATTGGTGTTATGAAACTGAATGATAATGCTCACCAAATACATGCGTTTGTGGAGGAAAACCATCTGGGAGTGGCTTTTGATTATACGCCTTTCGATCCTCACATTCAGAGAGTGATGAATCGGCTGAGTGTTCTACAGTCTCGTAAGCAAAGTATGGATAATTTTGCTAATGTTGGGATTAGTTTGCTTGGGTCCTTCAAGCATGCAAACTGTAGTACAACATGCGAGGATGCCCAAAGTTAGGTAGACAAGTAGAAGAGATCTTGAGGAGTAATTCGCATATCCAGGAGGATACTGGCGATTAGATATCAATTAGTTTGAAACCGAGGTGACTGAATTCGGAAATTGAAGCAAATTTTTAAAAGAAAAGATATTTTTTCTGCAAAACAACACAGATAAACAGATTACAGAACAAAACACAATGTATTTCGACCTCTTGGGGGGGTTTTTTTCAGACAAAAAAAAAAAAAAAAAATCCCGGCATTTAGGACAATGAAAAAAAAAACGAGCAAGCACTTCTCTTCTCGTGTTCGGCGCAAAATGGTTGAATGACAACGACGCCGTTGGGAGAGGATCATGGAGTGAAGATGATAACTAATAATAATAATAACGACGACTGCAACAATAGTGATGATAGGAATGATGATGAAAATATCTAAATAATGGAAGAAGAAATATCGTTACTTTAGATGATAATATGACGATAATTGTTGTAATGTTAGTGGCTAAACATAGAAGGGGGAAAAGAAGAGTAATTGGTGGGTAGTACAACAGCGCGGTTTGTTTGTTTTAAATTATTGTTTGATTTTATGATGATGTAATAGCGGTGAAAGTGATTATGGTAGAATGATAATAATACTTTGTAGCAAGGAATAGGAAATAAATCATGAATAAAAAGCAAACAAACTAATAAAAAAGGTTCTGATCAAAATGATTGTAGTTATATATGTCAAAATGATGTTGGTACTAGTTACCAAACTGGCAGTGCTAAAAAAAAAAAAAAAAAAAAAAAGGGGGGGGGGGGGGGGGGGGGGGGGGGGGGGGGGGGGGGGGGGGGGAAAAAAAAAAAAAAAAAGGTGTGTCACCCTCCACCAACTCAAGGGGAGGAAACTGGGCTGGGTGTCGGCGTCGCGGTTCAGTGACGGTCAGCCTGTAAGTAGCTGTCAATGACCGTTCACGCGTACTGAGCCTGAAGAGTGAGCATCTTGGGGAAGGCTTCAAGCTATCAGATGATCTGCACCTTGTGGGCCTTGGGTCGAAGTGAAGACCTGAAGCATCGTGCCCTGGCTTGTGGACAGGTCGTGGCTGTGGGTACAATGAGTAGTTTAGGAGAATCTACCATGGGTTAGAACAGGTCTGGGCTGTGGGTACAATGAGTAGTTTAGGAGAATCTACCATGGGTTAGAACAGGTCTGGGCTTGTGGGTACAATGAGTAGTTTAGGAGAATCTACCATGGGTTAGAACTGGACGTCATGCATTAACCACACGACGCCCAGCTCTTCTTTGTGCCTACGTAGGGGAGCACTAGTGATTCCACTGGTTGAACCAAAATAATTCCAAGACTCAATGGTTGGGTTTTCACATGTGTTGGTGTAAGTCGTCGTGTGTGTGTGTGTGTGTGTGTGTGTGTGTGTATATAAAACAGGAGGTCTGCTGTAGCCGCGGAGCCGATGACGGACCGGAGGAGTCGGGGGAGGGGGGGGGGGGGGGGGGGGGGGGGGGGGGGGGGGAGGTAGAGATTGTCTACTTGTGTGGGGGACGGAAGACGGCCAGATGTGTCAACCTGATGAGGCTCAGACAGGGAGCTGCCAGGCAACGGGGTGTCTGCCACGACAGAAGACCTGAGGGTGCGATTACAGCTACACTGCCAGTAACCCCCAACTGAGACATGGCCTGACGGGCGGACACGAACAGTATGGCAGCTTCGGGGAGGTCATCGCGACCGTAAGGGCATTGACTGTTGAGGGAACTGAACGGTTCAACCAAGGGAAACAGCTTTTTCCCCCTTTGTCGGTCAACATGTGTGCATAATTAGATACACCGTAGTGTGCATTGGCTGATGAGGGAACCGAACAGTCCAGCCAAGGGAAACAGATTTCCCCCCCCCCCCCCCCCCCTCTGCATGATTATATACGATGTTGGAATGTTGCCTTTCCCAGATAATTAAGAGTAACTTAGGAAAATAGGATGCAGTCATTGGATTATATGCTATGCTTTTTTTACATTTATGCATGATACAAATGAATGTGCTATATAGTGACGGTTGGGGGCTCGGAGTCAAGTTTTAAATGAAATACCATCCTTTTTTCAATAGTGTTGGTATCCCGTTACCTTCGTGAGGACACGACATGGGTGACAGGGTGTGTGTGCCTATACGAAAAAGCAGAAGTAGCAGGTGTAGACTGTGAACCCTTCTGTCCTTATCCCCGTGCATGCCTGTATATAATGATCATATTCATTTAACAACGAGGGAAACGTCGGAAAACCCCTTACACAAAGAATGGCGAATAAGACAAACTGATGTTGGGGATTATTAAGAGACGTTTTTCATATCTAGACAAAGATAATTTTCTTAAGTTGCATAAATATTTCGTCAGACCTCACTTAGGATACACAAATGTAGCATGGCGCCCGCTCCTGAAACGGCAGTTAATATAGAAATGGTGCAAAAAGACGTGGTACTGGAACATTAATGGAATGCAAAGCTTTTGTCATGTCCAGAATGATTAAATACTTGCGTCTCCACTCTCTAAAGGGAAATGAGAATTAGAGATCTTATCAAGACCTACAAGACTTTAAATGGCATTGATTACATTCAATTAATACCGCAAGAAATACATAAGGTAAAACTTACATGAAACACTGTCTGTGCGCCTTATCACCCTAGAGGGTTGTAAACATTGGGCCTGCTTACAATTGACTTATACTGACCAGATTAACCATACAATCTGGATTAAATTACTTGAACTATGAATGAAGAAAATTTCAAAGCTAAAACGATTTCAACCCGGCTGTCCAGCTTTCACTCTCTAACTGCAAGAGATTGTTACATGACAGAATCTTTCACTAAAAATTCTACAGGATTATTATTGTTATGATGCCAAAGATTGCCAGTAACCTTTTTCTTAATTAAAAGAAAGTCAGTCGTATAGCAGACAGCATGCCAAACTAAATAGGCTTTAACCTTTTGTCAACATTAATGCACACAGTTTTCTTTCTTTGTTTTACTAGCAAGATTATAATCTTTTGAACTGATTAGAAACTTATATTGTTACAGCAGGAAGATTTCACAATGTTGAAAATCAGTTATACAAAGATTCCGAAGAATTTTGCATCAAGACAATTTCTTACATGAGAAGCTTATGTCAAACATAATACGCTGCACTTCACCAGAAAGCAGTGGTAAGAATTCACATATTGAGACTCATAGGGCTGACAAAAGGCTTTTTTTCATAGGCCTGTGCCACGATATGATATGACTTCTGTCAGAACAATCCGCGTTGACCTGCAAAACCACAGCATAGATCCCATGTTGAGCTACACCGGTGGAACGTGAAGCTCACAAAAGTGAGGGAGTAGGGCAACGGGAAGGGGGGGGGGGGGGGGGGGGGGGAGAGAGGAAGGAGGGCGGGGAGGAGGAGTGGGGTGCAACTCGGCTGAACAGTCGTTCTTTTCAAAACACCAACTGTCCTTTTTCTTCGACCTCTCTACAATCGTTCTAAAAATAAAATCTGTGGCCGTTATCAGCACCTGGAGAGAACAGACGGTCAACAGCAACAGCAACAACAATACACACAGACACATACACACACAAACGTACGTGCACGCAAACGCACACACACTTACTCACACATGCACAAGTATATATATATATATATATATATATATATATATATATATATATATTAAAAATCTGTTAAAAATAGGACGGTAAAAGGATTTTAAAACTTCCTTCCCTATTTTACCGTCCTATTTTTTAGAAGATGTTGCTCCCCACATATATACATATAGCACTTTAAGTATTTTATTAGGCCTTTTAGTGTGTATTCTCTGATATATATATATACACACACACACACACACACACACACACACACACACACACACTGCTTCGCGCGCATATTAACACATACTCCCGCATGCGCGCGCACACACACACACACACACACACACACACACACACACACACACACACACACACATACATGGGCGCGCGCGAGCGCGCGCGCGCATGTAGCACAAAGTTTCAAAAGACGTACAAGAATCATAAAACAAAAAAGAAAGTCAGCATTGTCCAATGTTTCGTGGATAAGTTGAACGCTTTTAGTGAACAATTCACATGGACTCGTAAGCGCATTTATGTAAAACTACACATGTTCGTTCCAGGTGAACCCCATCTCTCTCTGTCTCTGTCTGTCTGTCTGTCTGTCTGTCTGTCTGTCTCTCTCTCTCTCTCTCTCTCTCTCTCTCTCTCTCTCTCTCACACACACACACACACACACACACACACGCACGCACGCACGCACGCACGCACACACACACACACACACACACACACACACACACACACACACACACACACACACGCACGCACGCACGCAGAGGGAGAGACAGACAGAAAGATCTATCTTCATGAACAATACTCTGGAAACATCGACAGATTACATCAAAGAACCAGGGTGGGGTGCAACTCGTTCGATCAAAGATGGCCACTGGGCTGCATTTTTTGAATGATTACCATGACATGACTAAAACGATTGGTAGGCACACAGAAACAGAAATCTGGTTTAATGTTCAATGTTTAATCATCTTATCAATGTCCTAAACTGTGCATCATTCATAAGTCCATTACCTGAGGCCAAAACCAAAAAAAAAAAAAAAAAAAAAAGATTTGATAACAGAGCAAGTTTATTTTTCACTCATAAGTGTCTGCGTGTGCGCGTGCGCGCGCGCGCACACACACACACACACACACACACACACACACACACACACACGGACGACTCACTGAATACATTGATAAATTACGTCAAAGAATCAGGGTGTCGGCACAACTCATTCGATCAAATATGGCCACGTGGACTGATCCCTCACCCCCTCACCTAGGGAAAGTGGACCGAACCGACTCCTTGCCTCAGCGGATGTGGCCCTGACAGAGCGCAGTCCCCTGGGGTCAGCGTCCTTAATGAGGGACCCTCGCTTCAGCGAGCATCGTCACCCACAGCTGCAGCTCCACTCGCAGCCAGTGCATGCCACTGCTAATTGTACTGTCGGATGTGGCCACGACCATACCGGCATCTCCTTGACGAACCAGCGCTGAGAGACACTTAGGGCTGAGAGAGAGAGAGAGAGAGAGAGAGAGAGAGAGAGGCCAATTTTTTGGTTATACTGAAAAAGATCTAGTTGCAAAGTGAAACGACTGCAGGCGGAAATCTAAACAAATCTTAAATAAATGTCAGCGAACCGCCCAGAGAAACGTGGACAAACGAGTCATAAGACAAAACCACAACGCGTTTCAACCTCTTAGGTCTTCTTCAGGTGCAACAAACATGAAACAAATAACGAAAATGCACTTAGCTTTGATCGCTTCTGTGTTCAGCGCAAGAAAGAAGGCGTTGAACACAGAAGCGATCAAAGCTAAGTGCATTTTCGTTATTTGTTTCATGTTTGTTGCACCCTGAAGAAGACCTAAGAGGTCGAAACGCGTTGTGGTTTGTCTTATGACTCGTTTGTCCACGTTTCTCTGGGCGGTTCGCTGACATTTATTTAAGATTTATACTGAAAAAACATAATCCCCTCTTTCTTTAAACTTGATCACAGAAGGAGAGAGTGGGGAAGGTACTCAAGTGCAAAGTTGACAGAAGAGAAGAGTAAAAATCAATAGATGCATACAGTTAGAATCTAATATTGACCCATAGACCTCAACATCAGGTAGGCCAATACAAACTATATAATGCAGAGAGAGACAGACAGAGACAGACAAAGAGGTAGACTGATAGACAGACGAATGGATAGGCGGAGAGCCTTTGGCAGACAGAATACAGAGAGAAAAGGATTGGCAACACAAAAAACAATCATCAACCAGGATTGAAAACAAGATCTGATGTGGTTATGTTAGATCAGAACAGGCGCCACTGAACACCACCGAAGTGACTCGGCAGCAGTGCAGTGTCTCCTCCTCCGGTGAGTTGCCTCTTGACGACTTGACATTGACTGCTCCCTGTGGATTGCCGGTGCCGGGGTTGCAGCGGAACCGACCGGGCTGTGGCTGTGGACGGGGTGTCGGAATGAGCGGCGTGGGTGCACTGCCTCTGAGGTAGCACAGAGGTTGGGGCAGCAAAAAAAAAAAAAGAAAAAAAAAAAAAAAAAAAAATCTGATGTGGTTTTTCTTAGACAGACGGTTCTGACACTGAGAATATCATGGCCTACCATAAAAATGAACATGCCTCAGGAATAACCATCATTTAGAGATAATGTAATATCAAGAAGAGAGAAGGAGACAGGCATGCACACAGAGAGAGGAAAGGATGGAGACGGTTGAGATCGACCAGGAGAGAGAGAGAGAGAGAGAGAGAGAGAGAGAGAGAGAGAGAGAGAGAGAGAGAGAGTATTTTGACTGCAACCTGTGTAACCAACACAACCAACACCCAAATTATGATGGTGGAAATTTGAGCAGCCAACAAAGAAACAATGAAGCCCAGATCACATTCTGCCAGAGGAATCGGACCAGCCAGATGAAGAGCTATCATCAGAATTTCCCACAAGAAGATATTTGGAGGAGAAAGAGGGCTGTCAACACCCAGTCTGAATAGGATGTGACAGCTCACTACAGCACGCCATGTGGATGGAGGAGACAGAGGGCTGTCCATGCTGGCCTGAGTAAGATGTGACAGCTCATGACAGCATGTTATGTGGATGCAGGAGAAAGAGGGCTGTCCACGCCTGCCTGAGTAGGAAGTGGCAGCTCATTACAGCACGCCATGTGGATGGAGGAGACAGAGGGCTGTCCACACCGGGCCTCAACAGGAAGTGGCAGCTCATAACAGCACGCCATGTGGATGTAGGAGACAGAGGGCTGTCCACACACCGGGCCTCAACAGGATGTGGCAGCTCATGACAGCACGCCATCCCCTCATCAGCAGTACCCAGCGCCCACACAGTGCGGCGTCCGCCCCTCCCCCGCTGATAACACAGTGCTCCCCCCCCCCTGACCCCACACAGTGCGGCGTCTGCCCCCCTTTCCCGCTGATAACACCCCCAGCAGTGCTCCCCCCCCGACCCACACAGTGCGGCGTCCGCCCCTCTCCCGCTGATAACACCCGGCAGTGCTCCCCCCTGACCCCACACAGTGCGGCGTCCGCCCCTCTCCCGCTGATAACACAGTGCTCCCCCCTGACCCCACACAGTGCGGCGTCCGCCCCTCTCCCGCTGATAACACCCAGCAGTGCTCCTCCCCTGACCCCACACAGTGCGGCGTCCTCCCCTCTCCCGCTGATAACAGCCGGCAGTGCTCCTCCCCTGACCCCACACAGTGCGGCGTCCTCCCCTCTCCCGCTGATAACACCCAGCAGTGCTCCTCCCCTGACCCCCACACATTGTGGCGTCCTCCCCTCTCCCGCTAATAACACCCGACAGTGCTCCCCCCTGACCCCACACAGTGCGCGGCGTCCGCCCCTCTCCCGCTGATAACACAGTGCTCCCCCCCTGACCCCACACAGTGCGGCGTCCGCCCCTCTCCTCTCCCGCTGATAACACAGTGCTCCCCCCCTGACCCCACACATTGCGGCGTCCGCCCCTGTCCCGCTGATAACACCCGGCAGTGCTCCCCCCCCCCCCCCCCCCCCCACACAGTGCGGCGTGTGCCCCTTTCCTGCTGATGAAACACCCGGCAGTGCTCCCCCCCAACCCCACACAGTGCGGCGTCCCGCCCCTCTCCCGCTGATAACACCCGGCAGTGCCCCCCCCCCCCTCTGACCCCACACAGTGAGGTGTCCGCCCCTGTCCCGCTGATAACACCCAGCAGTGCCCCCCCCCCCCCTCCCCGACCCCACACAGTGCGGCGTCCGCCCCTCTCCCGCTGATAACACAGTGCTCCCCCCTGACCCCACACACAGTGCGGCGTCCGCCGCTCTCCCGCTGATAACACAGTGCTCCCCCCTGACCCCACACAGTGCGGCGTCCGCCCCTCTCCCGCTGATACACAGTGCTCCCCCCCCCCCCCCACACAGTGCGGCGTCCGCTCCTCTCCCGCTGATAACACCCGGCAGTGCTCCCCCCTGACCCCACACAGTGAGGTGTCTGGCCCCTCTCCCACTGATAACACAGTGCTCCCCCCTGACCCCACAGAGTCCATGGAAGCTATCACAATCTGGCCAATTGTCTGGTATTTGTGGAATGCGTAAGCAGGTGTCAGAAAGTGTGGGAGTCAGAATGTGTTGATGGAACCGGATTTAGTTCTAATAATGATCCTCAAAGTGTGTGGATGGACCAGCTTCATTGTGTCTTCCTCATATTATTTCCACAGAGCTGCCAGTGCAAATGCACTCAGGGCAGGAATCAGTTCATCAAAGTGTTGAAAGTGCCACCTGCTTCACTCATGCATCTTTGATGACTGTCTTTTCCGTTCTGCCCGTTGTGTCCATCTCTCTCGGCTGACAGCCAGGCTCTCTGTAACGAAGCACAAACGCAGCAATGAGTGCACTAGTATGACGCTAAACGGGACGTTTTGCACTCTCATTTTCATCATACCCATTTCATCATGCGTATTTGACTGAAACTCACAAACAGGCAAACAAATCAAGTCTCTTGTTAAAGACAGAAGTGTGCAGACCAGCCGACAAATCAACAACAGTCTAAGATTCAACAATCTTACACACACACACACACACACACACAAACACACACGCCTAAAGTAACTCATCTTTTTACGAGCTGTTTGGGGAGGATTTAAAACAACGATCGATTGTCTTGGCGACTCGTAAGCTATGTTTCAGTGCTGGATGTAATGTAATGTAAAAGGATATTTATAGAGCGCTTTACCTCGTGAGAGCCCAAAGCGTATATTACAGAAAAACATGATAAAATTATCATTCTAATTCAAAGCGCGCGCGCGCACACACACACACACACACACACACACACACACACACACACACACACACACACACACACACAGCCGGGAAAACGCGTTCAGCATCAGCAAACATGCGCACAGTTGTAAGTGGATATCATTAATCAGTCCGAGGGAAAAGATGTGTCTTTAGGGAGGTTTTAAAAGTCTCTAAAGAGTCCGTGTTACGCAGAGAAGAAGGAAGACTATACCATAGAGCAGGTGCTTGGTAAGAGAAAGATCGTTGGCCCGAAGTTTTCAGGCGAGCGGAGGGAAGCCGAAGCAGACGAGAATCGCTGGGTGAGCGTAAGTTGCGAGACGGAACATAGAGATGGAGGAGGTCAGAGAGGTAGGAGGGAGCCAGATTATTCAGTGATATGAAAACCAGGAGGAGAACTTTAAAGTCAATGCGAGATTGAACTGGAGCCCAGTGTAAGGATGACAGAATTGGTGATATGTGATCAGATCTAGAGGAGCGGGAGATCAAACGGGCGGCATTGTTCTGAACTTTTTGAAGTTTAGAGATGAGTGTTAAGGGACAACCGGCAAGGAGGGAGTTACAATAGTCAAGCCGAGACAGGACAAAAGCACAGATTAGAGTCTTCAGGGCATTTTGAGTGAGGAAGCGGCGAACTGAGCTAATTCTACGAAGTTCAAGGTAGCAGGACTTGCACACATTAGAGATATGTTGTTTGAAAGAGAGAGAGTTTGGTCGATTGTAACGCCGAGGTTACGAACAGACACTGATAGCTTTATCTCATTTCCATCAACATTATGGAACTAGGGAGAGAATGAGTTCTAATAGTGTGTTTTGAAGCAATGAGGATTATTTCAGTTTTGTCTGCGTTAAGTTGTAGTTTGTTATTGTGCATCCATGATTTAACATCGGTAATGCATACTTGAGAAGAGGAGATTATTTCATGAAGCTGACTGAGATGGGCAGATATACAGCTGGTTGTCATCTGAAAAGCTATGGTGAAGGAGAGAGTGTTGGCTGATAATGGCTGAGAGAGGCTGGGTGTATAGCACAACAAAACCGGTCCCAGGACAGATCCCTGAGGGACACCAAACTGAAGTGCTCTTGGTGGGGACTTAACACCTTTCACTGAAACAGTTTGCGTGCGATCAGAGAGATATATGAAGAGAACCAGGAAAGGACAGAACCAGAAAGACCAAAAGAAGTGTTGAGTCTTGAGATAAGAATGGAGTGATCTATTGTATCAAAGGCAGCAGACAAATCTAGGAGAGAAAGAAGAGAAACTTTGTTTCCATCAACAGCTTGAGGAGATCGTTTGCTATCTTGAGAAGCGTTTGCTATCTTGAGAAGCGCTGGAAAGAATAACACCAGAAAATTCCCATATAATGCTTTACCAAAACATTATACTTATGTAGATTTTTAGCAGAATATCAACGTGCAGCTTGTTCAGATCGTTGCTTGCTTGTTTCCTTCCTTCTCCCTCTCTCTCTCTCTCTCTCTCTCTCTCTCTCTCTCTGTCCATTCTCTGTCTGTTGGTTTCCAGGGGGAGCACCGGCCTGGTTTGGTGAGTACCTCTGCCTCTCTCTCTCTCTCTCTCTCTCTCTCTCTCTCCTCTCTCTCTCTTCCGCCTCTCTCTGAAAATCTGCTCCTCTCATCTGCCTGACTGATTAACATTGCTCCTCAGAGAGAGATGGACACATACGCAGAGAGAGAGAGAGAGAGAGAGAGAGAGAGAGAGAGACAGACACAGACAGACACACAGACAGACAGACAGAGAGAGACAGAGATTAATGGGAGTGATGTGTATATCCTACATCCTGACTTCAGTGGCATCAGAGAACCATGTTGTTATTCAGCTAGGTTGAAAGTTTAACGACAGGCAGTCCTGCAGCGGTCACCTGCACCGTTTTCCGATTCATCACAGGTTTTCGACTAAAAGGAAACCTCATGACTAGCCAGCGTCAAGGAATGTGCACTGAGGTATACATTTACACAGAAATATAAGAAACCACGTAGCTGTTAATTGTGTAATTTTTTGATGAACTTAAAACCCACGTAGCTGTCATTGTGTGTCAATTT
>JADBJO010001224.1:323041-353041 GCA_016801955.1 Conus betulinus | reverse complement strand
ACTTGCTGAAGGTTCATTT
This sequence comes from Conus betulinus, assembly GCA_016801955.1. Classification (NCBI taxonomy): domain Eukaryota; kingdom Metazoa; phylum Mollusca; class Gastropoda; order Neogastropoda; family Conidae; genus Conus; species Conus betulinus. The sequence goes on along the minus strand of JADBJO010001224.1, from coordinate 353,022 downwards.
TGAGAAGCATTTATTATTCCCCATTCACACACTCAAGCACATACTGTTAAGTTAGGCAGAATTATTTACCACTGCACATATGAGTGCTTATCTCCCCCTATTTGTTCAATCTAAGACATAAGAGCAAGCTTTGTTTATAATTGAATATATATATATATATATATATATATATATATATATAATCTATCGTGCACATATACTAAAATACATGATTCGGGAGCAACAATAAACAGAATATCGATAGAAATGTGGTTAAATTTTTCCGAAATGGTAGTTTGGTCCAGACTGCTGGGGCTTGGTAGGTAAAAGACCTTTCAAGTAGGTCTTAGTCCTGAAAGATAGTAGCTTCAAGCGTCTTGTGTCTGAGGAAGAACGGAGTTGGCGCGGAGTGTAGATGTGGGGACCTTCAGACAGAGGGTCCGGTGCTGTTTCAGATATGATAGAATACGTCAAGTAAGGAGTTTATTGTACATTCTGTCTGGGACAGGGAACCAGTGAAGAGGGCGAAGGAGCTGGGATGCATAATCACATTTTCAGCGTCTGAAAATTATGCGTTGTTCTGGAAAATCTGCATTTTATTATGAAGATGCCAGCGTGAAAGGAATTACAGTAGTCTGTTTTGGAAAATGACAGAGGCACATATCAGAGTCTTAGCTGCTTCTACAGAAAGAAGGTGACGATTAGAATTGAGTAGTTCAAGACTGTTTTGCAGATGTTGAAAATGTGGTTTATGAAGGTCAGACATTGATCAAGAATGATCGCAAGAATACAAAAGCCGGTGGAAGAAAAAAGGGAACCATATGTCAGAACAGAATCAGGAAGAGAAGAACAATTCAAGATATTTTTTTAATGAAACGCGAGCATCGATTCAGTTTTGTTGTCATTTGATTGCAGCTTGTTGCAAATCATCTATATTTGAAAGTCATAGATTCATTCCTGTTTCCTTGATACGAGCTGATCAATTTTCGAGACAGTGGAAGATTGGTAAAGCTGCGTATCACCAGCAGCAATCTTCTGCAGCGTGGAGTAATGACCAACAACATCAAGGACAGCGTAACTCACAATGTAGATCCCAGCACAAAACCTTGGGGAACACCATGAGACAGAAAAGCTGGCTGAGAAGAGTGTCTATTCACATAGATAGTCTGGGCACGATCAATCAGATTGGAACAAGGTAATGACAGAACTGAGCCAGAAATACCAAAAGAACGTTGCAGTCTTTGTAGAATGGTCAATCATATCACAGGCAGCTGAAAGGTCGACTAGGGCCAGCACGGAGATGCTATCGTCGTCCAAGCAAGACTAGAAATCATTTGTAACTTTCCGCGGAGCTGTCTCTGTACTGTGTCCAGATCTGTAATCTGACTGATGATGATTGAGAAGACGGTTTTGTTCAAGGTGGGCAAGCAGCTGTGAATGAATGATTTTCTCAGTTATTTTGGACAGCAAAGTTTGAGACAGGTCTGTAGTTTGTTGTCGAATCTGGGTCAAGGGAAGGTTTCTTCAAGAGTAGTCGAACGATTCAAACTTTGAAAAACATTTGGCTAAGAACCAAACAGAAAGGATTCATCTGTCTGTCTGTCTGTCTGTCTTTCTCTCTTGTATAGTTGCTATTCTATGTGTGACAGCTCTCTCTCTCTCTCTCTCTCTCTCTCTCTCTCTCTCTCTCTCTCTCTCTCTCTCTCTCTCTCCCCCCCCCCCCCCCCCCCCCTTGTTATACTGTTATCAAATTTCCATGCCACTAAGTTCCAGGGACGATTGTTGGTCAGCTTTCTGTCTCCTGTCAGACGCGTAACGATCCCACTGCTCATGCACATGGACAAATACACAGGGCTACAGTAGGAGAAACGCTCCCACTGCTCTTAAAACATGGGCAAATACACAGGGCTACAGTAGGAGAAACGCTCCCACTGCTCTTTAACATTGACAAATACACAGGGCTACAGTAGGAGAAATGCTCCCACTGCTCTTAAACATGGACAAATGCACAGGGCTACAGTAGGAGAAACGCCCCCACTGCCCATAAACATGGACAAATACACAGGGCTACAGTAGGAGAAACGCCCCCACTGCCCATAAACATGGACAAATACACAGGGCTACAGTAGGAGAAACGCCCCCACTGCCCATAAACATGGACAAATACACAGGGCTACAGTAGGAGAAACGCCCCCACTGCCCATAAAAGGACAAATACACAGGGCTACAGTAGGAGAAACGCCCCCACTGCCCATAAACATGGACAAATACACAGGGCTACAGTAGGAGAAACGCTGCCACTGCTGTTAAACATGGACAAATACACAGGGCTACAGTAGGAGAAACGCTGCCACTGCTCTTGAATATGGACAAATACACAGGGCTACAGTAGGAGTAACGCTCCCACTGCTGTGAAACACACAGTAGGAGAACTAGGAACATCCCAATGAATGAGTAAAAAGGAGAAAAAGAAAACATCTGGCACTATGAAAAAAAGCAGCAACGACGGCTTAGACACATTAATAAAGGTTAAAGGATTGTAAGATGACTAGAGAGGGAGAGAGAGAGAGAGAGAGAGAGAGAGAGAGAGAGAGAGAGAGAGAGAGAGAGAGAGAGAGAGCACTAAGAATCAGAGGGAGAGAGATAGAGAGCACTAAGAATCAGGGAGAGAGAGAGAGAGAGAGAGAGAGAGAGAGAGAGAGAGAGAGATCAGGACAGATGCTGAAAGGATTGGGCATAATGGAAAAAAAAATCCCGGCATTTTCACGCAGGTCCACAGGTAAGAGCGAAGTGAAACAGAATCACCGCAAACTCTTTTCCTCCCGCCTGTACTACTACCCCCCCCCCCCCCCCCCCCCCCCCCCCCCCCCCCCAAAAGCTGGCAAGTGTGCAGAAAATTAGCAGCAATCTGAAGGAGGCGGTGTACGAGAGTTCAGTTTTTTTGGCAGCGGCTGTAACGACAGAAGGGTTTTTTTTTTTTTTTTTCATGGTACTTGAGCTTTTCTGCTACATTTTTCGAAGTCACGGGTAGATTATGCCAGCTCCCGACAGATTGCTTGGCGCAGAGTTGTGACACAAACTGCCGCATTAACAATAAATTCCCGTTGGCGTGTCTTGGCGCAGAGTTGTGACACGAACTGCCGCATGAACAATAAATTCCCGTTGGCGTGTCTTGGCAAAGAGTTGTGACACGAACTGCCGCATTATGATAATAAATCCACGTTAGCGCTGCCTGGACTTACTTCTGTTTCACCGGGGGAATTGCTGTCAGAATGTAGAACCTGGGTCAACTTGGGTCACCAACGTATAGGGTGGTTGTTCAGTCGCCTATCTTTCATTTGAGATACTAACAAGAGACCATACAAATCATATCGCATGTGTTTGTTTATTCCAAAATGACATATTATAGATTCTCACGTGCTGCACGCGGGTTGCGCGCCAGGTTTTAAACACGTTTAACAGCCAGGATTTGTGTTTTTGTTTGTTTGTTTGTTTGTTTTGGTTTGGTTTGGTTGGTTGGTTTTGTCCGGTCGGGTCTTTCTTGGTGCGGTGCATGAATACCACCTGTGCCCAAAGAGCCTGCAGTGCGGGATGCGGGGGTGGAGGTTGGGGGATGGAGGGGGTGGAGGAGGTCCAATTGACGCATTTAAGAAGTCCGAGATGGACAGCATGAAATCAGGCATTCATATTCTGATCCAGTCTCCAAATCAAAATCTAAAAACTTATCTTTTTACTCTCAGTCTCAGTTAATATTTTTCAACGACCGAATAGAAGACGAATTGTGTGGGTGTGGGTGTCTGTACGACGTTCATTGTGTCTGTGAATACTATTGTGTGGGTGTGGGTGTCTGTAAATGCGATTGTGGGTGTGGGTATGGGTGTGTGTAAATGCGATTGTGTGGGTGTGGGTGTGGGATGGGTAGGTGAGTGGCTATGCGTGTGTTAGCTTGCTTGCAAGCACGCGCGACGCGCAGGTGTGTGTGTGTGTGTGTGTGTGTGTGTGTGTGTGTGTGTGTGTGTGTGCTGTGAATGGTGGTATGGGGAGCAGGGAAGTGAAAGGAAAGAAACATCATATGACTGTAAAGCGCAAAACTCTATTTTAGGATTTCCACTTTAAAAGTATTCGTCGTCATTATCTATCATTTTTGCAGCATAAAGGTCTGGCCTGGTTACAACTACTCTGGCGTTTCGCGGGTGACCGAGAGCTGAGTAGATCTCATCTGTCTGTACGTCAGTCCTGACAGCGTACTTCCTATATAACAGCAGTGGACGACAACGCTCCAGTATCCGTTATCGACAGACCCGTAAAACAAAGGCAAAAGCTGTGCTGTGTGACCATTGTTGCCTCCACAACAGACAGACAAGCGAGGCTGGGTCAGCCTTTGTGGTGGCGGTGTGATCCTGTTAGACTGCCCCACGATAGGAGGGGGGAGGGTGGGGTGACACTCCTCTATGACCCGAGGGCAGCCAAGCACTCAGACTGTTTCTGCAATGGCACAATCGACTGTCGGTCACAATGAGAGAATAGCGAGGAAGAAATGGGATCACAGGTGAAAAAAAAATGTCCTGACTGAATGAAAGGACAATGCTTGGATGCTTGCATTGCTAAACAGTGAAAATAAGTGTTTGGGTTTCTTAAAAATGAAAATAAATGCTTGGATTACTATACAGTGAAAACAAATGCTTGGAATACTGTGTAGTAGAACATATTTGGACTCCTCTTCTAGTCACAGGTATTTATTTGTGGGATTTTTCAGACTCGTCTACTCCTTAATGGACACGTCTTTTGATAGTGCTGCTAAAATTTCCTGACCGACGCTGCAGGTGTTTGTGACCCTCGGTTCTGGTTGACACAGGGATATATCATGACAGAGAGTACAGAGCACAGCCTGGTCATGAAGTCTCGGACTGGGGGGGGGGGGGGGGGGGGGGCTCTCCTTAGTATCTTCTTTATCCTTAGTGGTCATCGTAAAAAGTTTCAAATTCTGTGGCACGCTTTCCTCTGGCGTTCCATGTGTTCAATGTTATATGTCGGACTCGGGGGCCTGTGTGTCGTAGGAGATTTACGCAAAGCTTACTTAAATCTCAATCTCAACCAGTGCGTTTGCTTGACAATACTGGATTGCTATACAGTAGAGCAGACCATCATTGTGTTACAAGTATTTGGACTTCCCACCCAATCACAGCGGGACTGGACGAAGTCAGTCACCTGGTCGCCCAAGACGACTGCAAATGCTTATGTGCGAGTTGATTTCAAAACTTACTTGCCAGTCGGGCGACTAGAAATTAGCTTCTGCACTTATCATTCTCTGAGGGCTTTTGAAAACTTACGGCTATTGATAGTTTCTTCCTCTTATTCAAATGTCACCAAGATCACGTGTAAAATTATAGGAGGTAAGTAAGCGAATCAAACCTTGAATTCCCACGCCGGCCGTTAGTACCAGTTTTCTGTCGGATATACGCCGCGTTTGTCAGGATTAATCAGACGGTATAGAGATGTCCGATTAATTAAAAGAGCAACAAATGACGCCGTGACCTTGACCCAAGGCCAAGGTCAACACGAGCACAGGTTTGTTTGCAATGTTCACGAACAGACAGCAAAGGAATTCCACGTCTGCAGGACTGGAAGGACTGGAAGTCTGCAGCAGAAGTCAATGGCGAGCAATACATCAATGAGGTCCACGTCTGATACAAGAGAAGGTGAAGGGGTTTTACATTAGGACCTCAGTGATGGACAGTGCGTCTGATGCCAGGGACGTAAACAGGCCAAATAGTTGGATGGAAATAGCTCTGATACAATAGGAGAAAGCTAAGGGCATACACTGAAAGACATTAAATCTGATGAAACAGAAGGAAACAGGATACACATTGGTGAACATCAATGTGATGAGATGAAAATACGCTGGGATTGGTTAGGGATGCACATTACATTTCGTGCAGTAGAAGCACGCTAGGGATAGATATTGATGACACTACGCCTGTCGCTGGACGGAGACAGAGTAAGTTGGATCACGAGACACAGTGCGTCTTCTTCCACCCCATCCCCCCCCCCCCCCCCCCCCCCCCCCCCCCCCCCTACTCTACTACCCCCCCCAACTTCCACACCCTCCGCCCTCTCACCTTCCTGCCAATCCTTCCTATCTCACCCCAGCCTCGGGACCATCTTGCTATTCCCTGACCCCTAAATCGTCACGTCTCGTGTGTGACAGATCTTGCTTGCCGTAAAGGGTGGACCTGCGTAGCGTGCTATGTTTTTGGGGGTTTCTCTGTGTCACCGATGTTGGAGTTTGCCATTTACTCCGCTTTTCACTTTCTTCCCTTCTAGCACGTGCGTCTCTCTCTCTCTCTCTCTCTCTCTCTCTGTCTCTCTCTCTCTCTCTCTCTCTCTCTCTCTCTCTCTAAATCACACACACACACACACACACACACACACACACACACACGCACACACACACACACACACACGCACACACACACACACACACACACACGCACACACACACGCACGCACGCACGCACACACACACACACACACACACACACACACGCACACACGCACACACACACACACACACACACACACACACGACACACACACAACACACACACACACACAATACACACACGTGCACACTCGAGCATTTACATGCACACACAGGCACAACTTTCTCGAATGGACACACCTAGAAATTCACACTGTCGGAAACACATGCACACACAGGCACAACTTTCTGGACACACACACACACACACACACACACACACACACACACACACACACACACACACACACACACACACACACACACACTCCTACTCTACTCAGAGAGTGAAGAATAAACCTAGCAGAAACGTGCATAAAAACACACACACAGAGGGCGCGCACACGCTGACAGGCTCTCGCAGGCACGTGCGGGGCGGAATGAGGGGAAGGAAGAGACGGAGGAGACGAAGGAGAAAGGCACTGTTGGGCTTTGCTAACAAGGTTTACAGATGACGCTTCCTTGCTCAAGCCGTCGCAGTGTGGTACAGGCGGAACAAAACGCCTCGAGTTGTCCACACATCACCAATCCCACAGTACCTCAGCCCCTCTGGAACAAAGCTGGTACAGTTGCAGACACCACAAATAACGGCACTGGCACTGGCTTGCATCTGGCTTGTTAACTTTTCAACCCTCGCACGGGAACCCCCCCCCCCCCCCCCCCCCCCCCCAACCCAACCCCTCCACCCCACTTCCCACCTCCCCTCCCCCGTTCACTACCCCTCTCGTCTCCGACCCCCTGCTCTATCCTCTCTGACTTCATGTCGTTTGTCGTCGGTGCCGGTTTTCTGTGGCAGCGAGGCTGGTGGGATCGGCATGGAGTGCCAGCAGCTGAATGTCAGACAGACAGACACACTCGCTGTGATTCCGTCGGGGATAAACAATCTTCCTGGAACATCTGGGAAGAAATTCAATGCAATGGATGCTTGTGTGGAATCAGAGTAGACCGGACTGTCCACACAAAAATTTCAGGGCTGTGAAATGAGTTCGCAGAACTAGTGTGGAGAAAGGCGAACATAGCCTCTACTGATACTGTGCTAAACCCTTGATTATGCTTTACATTGAACAGCACGTGAGCAGAAAGGGAAAAAACATGACGTGTCAAAGTTTTCACCACCATCAGATAAGTGCGGTTTAAAAAAGAATAAAAGTGAACTAGCTATACACAGAGAAAAGGAGAAGAGGGATCACAATTGTTGTCTTTATTTTCTTTGAGACAATAACTGTTATCTTTGTTTTCCTGAGAAAGACAGGTATTACCTGGAGGAAAACATCGTTGACAGGGAAAACGTCTTTGATCGCTGTTTGCCATGAAAGCCGCATGGAGAACAGCTGCGGTGCCGAGAATCCTGCCTGTTTTCACATCATCGTTGATTTCATTCAGGATGAATAGCTATGATCTCCGTGAAAATAGGGGAAATGAATGTGATCCGTAGACATAACACCGATAATGATTAACCATGTTTCTCGCTAGAACAGGGAAACACTTATGATGCTAGGAAAACAGTTGTTATCCGAAATAAAACAGCTGTGGCCCTCAGGAATTAACAGCCAGACCTCATTTTCCTTGAAGGAGTCTACCAATTTTCCTGGGAAAACAGCAATTATCGGCTTATGACACTAGTACGCTCCCATGGCAACACTATCAGATTTCACAAAAACAAATCCACTGTGTACATAGAAAAGAGGGGCCGGAACAGCTCAGCTGGCAGACCGCCGCCCTTGTGATCCTGGTGATCCCTGGAATTGCTGGTTCAAATCTCCGCCGGACCGTTTCGGTTTCGGGGGATTTTCCCCTCGGAGTTAACACTGGTTCTGACTCCAGTTTCCAAGAGTCCTTTGAATGAGACTATACACTGGCATACACAGCGCGCAGTTTGAGGAGGATGGATTGTTCGTTCTTCGTTTTAAGACCAAAAAGGTCGAAGCGCATCGCGTTGATCGTATAATTTGTTTCTTTCTTTCGTACGGCGGTATATAGTACTTTTTCTTTTATCCTCCACACACGTAAAACCCTATCACCAACTATCAGAAGAGAAGGCCAGTTTGGCCGTTAGTATGGATGACATATATACACATAGCATGCACTGAAAGAAAGAAAAAAAAACGGCGTGACTGATAGAGTAAAGGACGCGGGAGAGACTGCATGAAGCTCTTTACTCAGCTCTGCTCTGGTAGGCAGTCCGTAAGGGGAACTTGGATTGCAAAGCACGTAGAGCTTGGTCTCTAACCGAGCTTGGACGCTACAAAGTATTCTTATAATGATAATCATCATAATGATAAAGACAAAAGTTTACCACCACGGAATGATCGTGTTGCTGTCAAGGCTCAATGCAAGAAAAGTGCTACGCCATCATTTGCTATCACACTTCACGAAGATCAATTTTGTTTACTGGCACAAAAATTTGACCCGTCCACTTATTATAGAAAGAACCCTAGCTTAACCAGCGAATCATAAAACAACAACAGCAGCAACAACAACAAAGCAACAACAACAACAACAACAACAATAACAACAACTACTGCAGCTACTACTACTACTACTACTACTACTACTACTACTACTACTACGAAAACGGTGTTATAATCATATAATAATCATAATGACAGAGGAGCGGAAACCGGCCCCTCCCCTTACCCCCCCCCCCCCCCCCTCCCCAACCACCCACACACACTGCACCCTACCTCCGTTCCAGACTCCTACCTTGTTGAGTGATTTCAGGCATGGTTCAGAAACACCCAATAGAGTGATGTATGTACGTGCTCATTTTCACCTCCCTGTCACAAAGGGCGAGTACATTTGGGTACGTGCCTATAATCACTCCCTGGGGTGGTCCACAAATCACTCACGTGATGTAATTTCGGAAACAAAGGGGGGGGGGGGGGGGGGGGGGGGGGGGTTCTGGCCCATTTTCTGGATTACTCACATTTAAATTCAGGTGAAAAGAAAATGTTGTGATGAATATATATGTCATTTGGGACACGTTGAGACTGTCATAGAAGTGGAGTGGTTTTCATACAAAGACGGAGAGTGGTCATGAGTTACTCCCCTTGGTGTTATTCTGGGCACGTATCCTTTTCTCACCTGTCAGCCAGTGATTTCCGCCGTGCAGTGATTTCTGCATGGTACACCGGGTTCCCTGAACACTGTTACTGCGTACTGCAGAGTTACCTGGAAACAAGTTAAACGGTAGCAACACACACACACACACACACACACACACACACACACACACACACACACACACAGAGAGAGAGAGAGAGAGAGAGAGAGAGAGAGAGAGAGAGAGAGAGAGAGAGAGAGTGTGCTTTATTGACAATAGTTAAACAGCCCTTATGCCAACGGAGTGCATGCACACTTTCCACTTAGTGTTGCCAAACTCTGCCAACAATAGAAATGCGAGTCAAAAAAACAAGCACACACAGAGAGAAAACAGTTGAATAGTACTAATAACTAGAAAATGAAGAAAAAGACCGTTCATCAAACAACATTCTCATCACAATAAATAACTTCTTGCATTATCATGATCTACAAACTCAGCCTACATATTGGGTTTTTCTCTCTAAATCGAAAAGCTTCCACCACAAACTCAGATCAAGCAAATGAGTTTACAATGTCTACATTTTCAGAGGACAAAATACCAGAGAGAGAGAGAGAGAGAGAGAGACAGGGGAGAGAGAGAGAGAGAGAGAGAGAGAGACAGAGAGAGAGAGAGAGAGAGAGAGAGAGAGAGAGAGAGAGAGAGAGAGAGAGAGAGAGAGGGACTGATTGATCTTTAATACGCAAGGATTAAGATTTTAATACGCAAGGATGAAGATTTTAGGCCAAAGCCTAGTCTTACAATCTGTCCTTCTCATGCATATATTATTTCAACACATATCATTCATACTGACAATTCAACATAGCAACATTGTAATCTAATCTAATTCTACAATGATAAGCAAACTATTCATAAAAGTACTAATCAGATGGCGAATGAGAAACAGAAGGGAAACTTGCAAACAAACCAACAAAAAAACTAAGAGAGAGAGAGGTCAGAGGAGGGTGGGGAAGAGAGAATGGTAGGTAGGGGGGGGGGGAGGAAAAGGGGTGGTAGACAGAGTGGGAGTGGGGATGAGCGATTTTAAACGAGTAGGCTATTATGTTTAGACGATGTATTCAAAGTATGGTTCACAGAAGACTTTGCGAATGGGCGCTAATCATTTTGATCGAATAATTAAATTACTGAGACATAAAATTAATGTTCATGCAAATGTTTCTTAAAAAGTTTTTATGTATTTGTATTTTGTAGATTCGGGGTGGAAGTGAGTTCCAGATATATGGTCCAGAGTAAGCTAGGCTTGTTTTGTATAGATCAATGCGTGGGTGGGGAAAGAAGGAATTTCTCGAGCCCGAAAAGTTGTTCGATCTTGTAAAAAGGGCATTGATATAACATGGCATAGTATCTGTCAAGATTGTAAACATAAATGATGCCTTGTTGAATTCCAATTGTTTACTCAGAGGAAGTATGTTCAGCGCTTTTAGTTTTTCGTCTGTTGTTAGAGATACAGCTGGATGGAGTAGTTTTGCTGCACGTTCTTGAGAGAGAATCAGCCTTTTTGTGGACATCACTACTCCCGTCCCCACACGGTTGAAGCGTAATTGATACGTGACATTATGTGTGCACTGAAGGAAAGTTAAGCACAGTACTGTTGACGTGGCGCTTTAATTGAGATAACAGGAAAAGGTGTTTTTGATACTACCTTGCATACGTTATTGAGATGAGGTTGCCATTTTAATTCTTTATCTATCGCTAACCCTAAAAACACGATGCTCATCTACCTGCTCGATAGAAGTGCCATTCAGCTGAAGTTTTAGGCAAAGAGCAGTCAATTGGTGTTTTTTGGCGGGTAGTTATAATCATAGATTTGGTTTTGGCTGGGTGTATGATCATTGAGTTTGAATGACACCAGTCTGACACACCGTTTACACTTTCCTGGAGAGAAGTCTCTATTGTCTGTAGATCACTACCATTCTTTTGGAGTGACGAGTCATCAGCAAATAAATATGTCGTGACCTTTTCATCTGATACGGACAATGGCAAATCGTTGATGAAGATGCAGAATAGGAGGGGGCCCAGTGCTGAGCCCTGTGGGACTCCATGTCTGACACAGTCTGAAGCGGAGGTTTTGCCATTAAGCACCACATACTGAGTCCTATCGCTCAAGTATGATTGAAATAATGAGACTGTCGGGGTATGGTTCAAGTAGACAGATAGTTTCTTTAGAAGAATGGAATGATCAACAAGATCAAACGCCTTTTTGAAGTCAATAAACAACCCTGTCATTTGTGATTGGTTCATATTTGAAAGCCATGAGTCACACATTCGTGATAATGCTGTGTGGCAGGAATGATTAGATCGGAATCCAGATTGGAGTGGTGAAACAGTTTTTTTTCTCCATGAACTGAGATACGTGTGTATGTGTCTTTCAGGGGTTGGGATAGATGAGATAGTAAGGATATAGGTCTAAAATTATTTGGATCTGGCAAACCATTTGATTTTGGAAGGGGGACCACTTTGGCATTTTTGAACGCTTGAAGAACATTGATTTCAATGGATAAATTATATATGTATGTAAGAGACTCAACAATGTAAGGTACAGCGAGTTTGAGAAGAAATGTGGGTATGTTATCAGGACCCATGGATTTTTTTATTCTTTAATTGCGCTATGTGCATTCCTACTTCATGTACAGCAAGAAGGGGAATTTTGATTGAGTTACTGGATCCAAGTTTTTGTTTGCAATATGATGTTAGGGAAGTCGGACATGTATATTCATTTGGTGCTCTTATAGTCTGTGGAGCTTGAGTGAGGGTATCTGATAATGACAGAAAGTGGGTATTAATTCGTCTGGGGTAATGTTTGCGCTTGAATTTTGTGAATCTGTACGCTTGTTGCGTACAATAGTGTTTATTGCCCTCCACATTGGCGCTGTGGTTTTAGCATCCGTTATCATTTGACTGAAGTAGTCTCGTTTGGCTTTTCAACTTCGTTTGAAACAAAGTTTATCTGCTCTTTGTATTCGTCAAACAAATTTGCTGCCTTGAGTTGGTCACGTAGAACCATTTCTTGCAGCAATTACGGTGTTAACTACGGGTTCATTTGTGGATGCCCAACTCTTTTTTTGATGTAACGGAGCGTGTTTATTTATGGTGGTGAGTAATGTTTGGTACCAGAAGGACAGTGCATCAGAGAGAGAGAGAGAGAGAGAGAGAGAGAGAGAGAGAGAGAGAGAGAGAGAGAGAGAGAGAGAGATCTCACGTTTGAGTAACGATCAGTGTTAAGGCGACGTTTCTGGCGTAACGTATACGAGCAAGCACAGTGTTGCAAATAGGTGTGCTTAGCGTTTATTGCAATCGTCCATCAATCACTGGCATTATCAATAAACGTACAGTCTACTACTGACAGAGACGGTTTGTGGACGTGGGCTTTGAGAGATTAAAATGTCAGTGTCGTGTCATTACTGTTGTTTGTGTTCTCCAGCTCAAGTCTGCAGGCCATCCATTATACACACCCTCAAATGTAATGGCACCCGGACACTGAGCGTAGTTCCAACTGCGAGAAGATTGAATACAAGCCCTGAATACAAGCCCTGAATACAAGCCCTGAATACAAGCCCTTATTTGAATTTGCTTCCCTTTCATTTGCCACGTAGGCAGCCACTGTCTGTATTCAGAGGGGCATGGTTATGCAAGGGAGGGATGTGCAGTGGTCGAAAGTATCGATTTATTTGTGTTTTTGTTTTCTTTCTTTGTTTGTTTGTTTGATCATTGTTATGACTTTATCCATTCTTCCTGACCAACGTGACAGACCTGTGTGTGCGCGCGTGCGTGCGTGCGTGCGTGCGTGCGTGCGTGCGTGTGTGTGTGTGTGTGTGTGTGTGTGTGTGTGTGTGTGTGTGTGTGTGTGTGTGTGCGAGAGCGCGCGCGCGCGCCCCCCCACACTTTCTTCGGTTTATCGTCTATACATTAAAGTTATTTTGAACAGGAATGTGCGTGTGTGTGTGTGTGTGTGTGTGTGTGTGTGTGTGCGTGCGTGCGTGCGTGCGTGCGTGCGTGCGTGCGTGCGTGCGTGCGTGCGTGCGTGTGTGCGTGCGTGAGTGTGTGTGTGTGTGTGTGTGTGTGTGTGTGTGTGTGTGTGTGTGTGTGTGTGTGTGCTGGCGCGCGCGCGCGTTTGTGCGAGTGCGCGTGTGTATTTGTGTAATAATGCGTGCGTGCGTGCATGCCTGAATGAATTTAAGCGTGTGCGTGTTTACATTTGTGTGTGCCTCTGTGTGTGTTGTGTGTTAGTGTGTGTGTGTGTTTGTGTGTGAGAGAGAGAGAGAGAGAGAGAGAGAGAGAGAGAGAGAGAGAGAGAGAGAGAGAGAGAGAGCTGTTGCAGGTTTTTTGCCGTTCAGAATAAATGAGCACTGACATTTTTCTAGCCACACCTCATACAAACTATGCGCGCAAACTGCGTTTTGCTCCCAGCTCAGAGACTGCTTGTCACTGGGTCACGCTGCAACGACAAATTCTATTCGGGGGATCGTTTGTTGTTAACGAACTCTGCAAACTGCGTGATTGGCAAACTCTGATTCGATGTCGTTTTGTCATTGACTAATGCTGCAAACTATGCGATGTTCAGCGGACTCGGTTAAAATGTCGTTTGTCATTGACTACCGCTGGAAAATCTGTATGATGAACTGTTTTGTTGTTGCTGTATTGACTAACGATGCAAAAGTTGTGTGGCGAACGCTTTTCATATGCCGTTTGTTATCGACTCATATTGCAAACTATGTTTGGCGAACTCTAATCGGTTGTTATTTGTTAAAATATGTTAGGAAGACTCTTTTCAGATGTCGTTTGTCACTGATTTACATTGTGAACAATGTTCAACAAACTTTGAGCAGATGTAGTTTGTCATACACTAAACCTCCAAAATGCATCCAACAAACTCTGTCCGGATGTCAGTTATCATTTACAAACGTTGTAACCGATGTATTTGGCACACTCTTCTCCTTTGTTGTTTGTTTGTTGCTTGCAAACACTGCAAAACTGTGCCAAGCAAACTCTTCAGAATCCGTTTGTCTTTGACTAACGCCGCTGCCAGTTACATTCCATAAACTGTTCAGTCATCGTTTGTTCTTGACTAATGTTGCAAATAGTGTTCAGAGTTTGTTTCTTGTTGACTAACACTGAAGATTGGCGAACTCTGTTCGGAATTCTTTTATTGTTAGCTAATGTTGAAAAACATGTCTTCAAAAAATTTGTTTGCATGTTGTTTGTAGTTATGACTTTGCACACTGTGTTCATATGTCGGTTGTCGTTGCACTAGAGCTATGAACTGGTTGTGTGTGTGTGTGTGTGTGTGTGTGTGTGTGTGTGTGTGTGTGTGTGTGTGTGTGTGTGTGTGTGTGCAGACTCTGTTTCAGATGTTGTTTGTCATTAACTACGCCGGTCACTGGTCAGAAAAACTGTTCACATGAGGTTTGTCATTAATTTACGCTTCAAAGTGTATTCAAAGATCGTGTGTCATTTTTCAGCATAGCATACTGTGTTTGGTTAACTCTTTTCGGATGTTCTCTGTCGGTAACAAAGATACCTATATTCGACGAAAGGATGCCGTTTGTCTGACATTTCACTGACATTGCAAAGTGTGCTCGGTGAACGGATGCAGCAGCTGTTGACTTATACTACAAAGTTTATCGTTGGCTAATACCACAAACCACGTTCAGCGAACCGTTAATGTTTGTCGTTGACTTGTTTTTTTACTAGTACTATAAGCTGAATTCTACCATTGACTAATTCTACAAACTATGTTCAGCGAACGCATGCTGTGTGTGTGGACTAATTCTATAAATCATTGTTCGGTGAAGGGATGCCGTTTGTCGTTAGCTAACGTTGCAAAATGTGTCGGTTCGTTGAACGCAAACAAAAGGCGGTTGTTGCAGGAAAGACCGGGGCAAGCATCAGCAGTGGCAGATACAGTGTGTCACTGATTGACTGTCTTCATCAGCAGTGGCAGAGACACAGTGTGTCACTGACTGTCTCTTCAGCAGCAGTGGCAGAGACACAGTGTGTCACTGACTGTCTTCAGCAGCAGCAGTGGCAGAGACACCAGTGTCACTGACTGACTGTCTTCAGCAGCAGTGGCAGAGACACTGTGTCACTGACTGACTGTCTTCAGCAGCAGTGGCAGAGACACAGTGTGTCACTGACTGACTGTCTTCAGCAGCAGTGGCAGAGACACAGTGTGTCACTGACTGTCTTCAGCAGCAGTGGCAGAGACACAGTGTGTCACTGACTGTCTTCAGCAGCAGTGGCAGAGACACAGTGTGTCACTGACTGTCTGTCTTCAGCAGCAGTGGCAGAGAGACACAGTGTGTCACTGACTGTCTTCAGCAGCAGTGGCAGAGACACCAGGTGTCACTGACTGACTGTCTTCAGCAGCAGTGGCAGAGACACAGTGTGTCACTGACTGACTGTCTTCAGCAGCAGTGGCAGAGACACAGTGTGTCACTGACTGACTGTCTTCAGCAGCAGTGGCAGAGACACAGTGTGTCACTGACTGTCTTCAGCAGCAGTGGCAGAGACACAGTGTGTCACTGACTGACTGTCTTCAGCAGCAGTGGCAGAGACACAGTGTGTCACTGACTGACTGTCTTCAGCAGCAGTGGCAGAGACACAGTGTGTCACTGACTGACTGTCTTCAGCAGCAGTGGCAGAGACACAGAGTGTCACTGACTGTCTTCAGCAGCAGTGGCAGAGACACAGTGTGTCACTGACTGACTGTCTTCAGCAGCAGTGGCAGAGACACCAGGTGTCACTGACTGACTGTCTTCAGCAGCAGTGGCAGAGACACAGTGTGTCACTGACTGTCTTCAGCAGCAGTGGCAGAGACACAGTGTGTCACTGGCAGAGACTGTCTTCAGTCAGCAGCAGTGGCAGAGACACAGTGTGTCTGACTGACTGTCTTCAGCAGCAGTGGCAGAGACACAGTGTGTCACTGACTGACTGTCTTCAGCAGCAGCAGTGGCAGAGACACAGTGTGTCACTGACTGACTGTCTTCAGCAGCAGTGGCAGAGACACCAGGTGTCACTGACTGACTGTCTTCAGCAGCAGCAGGCAGAGACACAGTGTGTCACTGACTGACTGTCTTCAACAGCAGTGTCTTCAGGCAGAGACACATGTGTGTCACTGACTGACTGTCTTCAGCAGCAGTGGCAAAGACACACACTGTGTGTCAGCAGCAGTGGTACTGACTGACTGACTTCAGACAGCAGTGGAGAGACACCAGGTGTCACTGACTGACTGTCTTCAGCAGCAGCGGTGGAGACACATGTGTCACTGACTGACTGTCTTCAGCAGCAGTGGCAGAGACACAGTGTGTGTCACTGACTGACTGTCTTCCTCAGTGTTCATCATCTCACGCCGCTGCCGGTCTCAGTGAAGGTCGTGACAACCTGTCACACGAGGCCACTTCACCGCCTCGTGACCGACACACGCCACTTTTTACACCGAAGACAATGGCAGGCAGGCAGACAGACAGGCAGACAGGCAGGCAGACAGGCAGGGAGACAGACAGACAGGCAGACAGAGAGGCAGACAGACAGACAGACAGACAGACAGAGAGGCAGAAAGAAGGTCGGCTACAAGGCAAGACACGTGAGGGGTGGGCGGGTGGTGTGTGGCGTCAGGCTGAAATGAAAGTGCTGATGAATTATTGAAGGTCTCCACGCCAGCAACGGCTACCCACCCACCCACCCTCCCTCCTTCCTTCCCTCCCTCCCATCGACCCCCCCCCCCCCCCCCCCATCCTCCCACCTTTCCGCCCACTCGGCGCTCTGCATTGTCTCAATGGTTTTGTTGCGAGGTTATTAGGATGTTTTCCCCGTTTTGTCTGTCTGTCTGTCTTAGGGTATGCCTCTGTGTGTGTGTGTGTGTGTGTGTGTGTGTGTGTGTGTGTGTGTGTGTGTGTGTGTGTGTGTGAGTGTGTCTATCTGTGTGAGTGTGTGTGTGTGTGTGTGTGTGTGTGTGTGTGTGTGTGTGTGTGTGTGAGAGAGAGAGAGAGAGAGAGAGAGAGAGAGAGAGAGAGAGAGAGAGAGAGAGAGCATTTTTTTGATTGACATAGATATGTGCATAAGAGGGGTTTTTTTTTTGTTTGTTTTTTTTTTTTTACATAACCGCAATTCAACGTTAAAGATGCTGAGCCGAATAACAAAAGCAGAATAACATTTGTGGCTATGCAAGCTGTAGAGGAAGCATTGGTGGTAACGTTAGCTGCTACCTAAGTACGAGTGGAAGTACAGGTAGCAATGTCAGCTGCAGTAATGAAGTAGAGGTAGCACTGCTAGTAAGTTCAGTTGCCGTAGAAAAAGGAGAAGGCTGACCCGCAGCAATATTACTTGCCATAAATATAGTAGTGTAACTTCAGTTGCTATGCAAGCAGCAGAAATAGAATTAGCGGTCGTTTTCGTTGCTGTAAGTTGTCTTGGAAGTACTGGTAGGAACGTTAGTTGCCTTATAGACGAATTGCTGGTATTCTTTCAGTTGCTATTTGAGTGTCAAAGGAAGCACCTGCAATAACTTTGATCCCTATATGAACAGCAGAGAATGGGTAACAGCTTTTGTTACCATCCAAGCGCTGAGGAAATATTGATAAAGTCTCGGGTTGCTCTGTAAGTAGGACAGAAAGCACTGGTAAAAAACGTGAGTTACTATATAAGGAAGTATTGACAATAAGATAAGTTGTCTGTGGGTTAGAGGAAATACTATTGCTGTTGCGTGACTTGAAAGCTTTGCAGTAGATTTGCTGCCTGTATAACTGTCCTGAATAGAACGGAAGGTCACTATTGTCTTCGTTTGGTATCGAATAGTCAAATTTTGTTTAACGTCCATCGACCTACTAGGAACCTTGAAAAGAAGAAGTGGGGGATGGGGGAGGGATAGGGAAGGGAGACAAAGAAGCAGAAGATACAGGAGTTCAAGTGTTTTGTCTTCATTTAACATTCCTTTACATCAAACACACGCATGGCTTCCGCTGTGGAATGTCCCCTTCATTAATTATCACAGAGAAATATCTACTCTTAACAAAAATCTCCCCATCGTGTGTGTGCGTGCAAAGCGCGCGCGCCATGTGTGTGTGTGTGTGTGTGCGCGCGCACGAACGTGCGCGTGTGTGTGTGTGTGTGTGTGTGTGTGTGTGTGTGTGTGCGCGCACGAACGTGTGCGTGTGCGTGCGTGCGTGCGTGTGTGTGTGTGTGTGTGTGTGTGTGTGTGTGTGTGTGTGTGTGTGTGTGTGTGTGTGCGCGCGCGCGCGCGCGCTATTCGTTTGTTGTGAACAGAGGTCAAAAGAGAGGTACAGAAACAACAGAAGGCTTGGGTTCCTTTAAGCATTTTAAAGCATGGTGGTGTTGATTCGGTCATGTCTGTCTGTCTGTCTGTCTGTCTGTGTGTCCGCATATAATTTTATAGACAACTGGTTGATTTTTTTTTTTTCACATATGTCACAAAATTATTGTAAGGGTCAGTATAAACAAGTGATAAACATCTTAAGTCTCCAGATGGACTAGAGAAAATGCGTATTGAAAAACAAACAAAAACAAACAAACAACGTTTGTAAGCAAACAGTATTCAAGAGAAAGTCGTGGTGTTAACTTGTGCAAAGACTGGCCTAAGCTTGCATGATCTCCCAGCGTCTTTCGCGTGGACGAGGTTGTTCTTTCGTTTGTTTGTTTGTGTGTTTTACCGGTTTTCAGGGAATGGCGAGTTACACTTAGATTTACCGTCCACATTCACCAATGATGATATAACACACGGGAAAAAAAAAAAAAATCCATGAAGAGCAGCGGAAGAGGACCTTGCCAGACTCTACACTGATACCACCCAAAACAACAATACGACAAAAAAAAGAAAGATGGACTGTTGGTATGTTAGTGACGTCGGGGTTGAAATTCACGCCGTCTGATGGCATTGTCAGTGATGTGATTGAGTTACTCAGGCACCAGTGTGTTGATTTGCACCGTCTTCATGCCTTGCCCTGTGAGCTGAACGAAGACGAGCAGTCAGCAACACTGACTGGGAGCCCTCATCGCAGGTCTGGTGCAGGGACCTCAAGTCGACCGCTTGACTGGACAGGATAAACATCAGCGATGTGGAGATTAAAACCAAAATAAAACTGGTTTGCTTAGTCTTTCATAGGCACTACTACACATGATTCATAACGTGACATCATTTTTCATTTGTACGCAAGGTTCCTCACGGTGTTGTGCTCAGGGTCGATGCTCAGGATTGCTTGACGGCTCGTTTACAGCATTGTTTGCGGAGTAATGTAAGTTTGTTTGTTTGCTTGTTTGTTTTTAGGTGTTGTTAAGGCTTGTTTTCAGGGTTGTTTGCATGATTGCTTACAGGATTGTTTACAGGGTTACTTGTAGGGTTGTTTACAAAGTCGTGTGAAGGGTTGTTCATAGTCTTGTTCACAGGGTCGTTCACAAGGTTGGTTAGGGATGTTTGTAAGGTAGTTTACAGGATTGTTTACAGAATTGTACACAGGTTGTTTACAGATTTGTTGGGGGGGGTTGTTTACAGGATTGTTCTCAGAGTTATTTACAGAAATTTGTTTTGGGGTTAACAGAATCGTTTACAAGATTCTTTGTAGTGTTGCTTACAGGATTGTTTGTAGGTTTGTTTACAGAATTGTATACGGGATACTTTGCAGAACCGTTTACAGTGTTGTTTGTAGGGCTGTTTATAGGGTGGTGTATAGGGTTCTTTAAAAGGTAATTTACAAGGTTGTTTAAATGGTAATACACAGGGTTGTTCCCAGGTTCACTATACATTCGAAATTTAATGTCGAAGTCTCTGGTTTGAGGACGGGCAGTAAGTTGGAAAGACAACAAAGACTGTTCTGAAGTACAGTTTTAAGTAATATTCAATATTCAGCTTCTTCGCCCTTTGCACGTTTCGTTTCCCTTATCCCATTTCAAACTCAGTTGTTCCTCGAGTTCTATTCTGAGCTGGTATGTTTTGTCTTCTCCGAGAGCACCATTCCTCAAGTTGTGCTGAGTGGGTATGTTACGTCTCCACCATGAGCATTGGTCCTCAAGTTCTCTTGAGCTGGTGTGTTACGTATTCTGTGATGGCATTGTTCCTCAAGTTCTGCTGAGTTAGTATATTACATCTTCTCCAAAGGCATTGTTCCTAAAGTTCTTATATGAGTTGGTATGTCACGTATTCTTCAAGAGTAGTGTTCCTCAAGTTCTATTGAGCTGCTATGTTACATTTTGTGGAATGGCATTGTTCCTCAAATTCTGTTGAGTTGATATTTTACGTCTTCTCCAAAGGCAGTTATAGTAAATACCCCTGCACACAGACAAACCAGTGGGGAGCAGGGTATTGGTTACCGCCCTGCCTGTACGTTCGTGATTATGCTCGCACTGTAACTCGAAATCATTTCACGGGGTTGCTAGTGGAATCAGAATCTTTAAACGATTCCTATTGGTGGGTCTGTAGCTGCGAATGAGGAAACAAAGAACAAGAACAAGAACAACACCAGCAACAACAACAACAACAGAACCAGCATCAGCAGCAACAACAATAACAACAACGCTTCACGCTCTTTATTTGTGTCGTGAACGGTGCCGTGTAGAGTGCTAGATCTGCGTCTCAGTCTCAGACGTTATTCTCACTAACATTTGGCATCAGTTGACGCTCTTTTACGATAGCTAACACAGTGACGTTCTGAACCTATGATCCACAAATCCTACAGATATCCCCCGTAGCGATGCGTGACTATTTGTTGACGGCGGTTCCGAGACAATTTTTTTTTTTTTTTCCTTTTTGGTGTCTGTGTCTCGGCGAAGGCAACTCCACACGAAGCGAGGAGCCCTCAGCAGGCGAAAATGGCCTGGCCCCGTGACGAGGGCGGAATAAAGCAACGGGAAGCCAGGCCTGTGTTGAAGTGCAAACGAGTTGGGCTCCGCATCGATCGGCGTCGGCCCCGAGGGAGAGTATACGGCGTGTGAGACTGTTGCTGGCCCTGGCAGCAGTGCCATTAACCACGTGTGTGTGTGTGTGTGTGTGTGTGTGTGTGTGTGTGTGTGTGTGTGTGTGTGCATTACAGCTACAGCTCCCACTGTTCTGGCCTTTCACTGTAGGTAGAAGTGAGCGACAGAGAGGTCAACCGAGCCTGAAGAGAGAGAGAGAGAGAGAGAGAGAGAGAGAGAGAGAGAGAGATTTTTTTCTTAAAGAGAGAGAGACAGAGACCGAGAGAGGAACAGAGAGAGACAGAAAGAGAGAGAAACTATTTTTTTTTTTAAAACGAGAGAGGAGAGAGAGAGAGAGAGAGAGAGAGAGAGAGAGAGAGAGAGAGAGAGAGACTCTTATTTTTCTTGAAAAGAGAAACACAGACACACACACACACACACACACACAGACACACACAGATTTTTTTTTTAAAAAACCTGAGGAGAGAGAGAGAGAGAGAGAGAGAGAGAGAGAGAGAGAGAGAGAGAGAGAGAGACAGAGAGAGAGACCATTCAGGGTCAGATTTTTCTTTGACAATTATTCACACACACACACACACACAGGACACACACACACACGGACAGCACATCTAGGGACAGAAAATACAGAGAGACCATACAGGGAGAGAGAGAGATTCAGAGAGAGACCATTCAGGGATAGACCATTCAGGACAGACCATTCATGGGACAGATTATCAGCGACAGACCTTTCAGGAACAAACAATAGGATAGCCATCTCCGGGACAGACAATAGGACAGACCATACAGGGACAGACCGTTCAGGGACAGACCATTCAGGGACAGTCCATTTGGTGACAGACAGACCATTCAGGGGCAAACAATGGACAGACCATTCGGGGGACAGACAACGGACAGACCATTCAGGGACAGACAACGGGGACAGACCATTCAGGGACAGACCGTTCAGGGACAGACCATTCGGTGACAAGCAATTCAGGGACAGACCATTCAGGGGCAACAATGGAACAGATCATTCCGGGATAGACAACGGGACAGACCATTCAGGGACAGACAACGGGACAGACCATTCGAGGACAGACCATTCAGGGACAGACCATTCATGGACCGATCATTCAGGGACAGACCTTTGGGGGGCAGCAAAAATGGACGGACCATTCATGGACAGACAATTTAGACAACGAGACAGATCATTCAGGGACAGACAACGGGACAGACCATTCGAGGACAGACCGTTCAGGGACAGACCATTCGGTGACAGGCAATTCAGGGACAGACCATTCAGGGGCAAAACAATGGAACAGATAATTCCGGGATAGAACGGGACAGACCATTCAGGGACAGACAACGGGACAGACCTTCGAGGACAGACCATTCATGGACCGACCATTCATGGACCGACCATTCAGGGAACAGACCTTTGGAGGGCAGACAAAAGGACGGACCATTCAGGGACAGACAATTTAGGGGCCGACAGCTGGACTGACCATTTAGGTAAGACCATTTAGGGACAGACCATTCAGGGACAGACCCATTCAGGGACTAACAATAGGGCAGCCCGTTCAAGGACAGACTATTCAAGGTCAGACAATAGGGCAGAGCACGTAGGGGAGATCAACTAGAGACAGTCCAGTCAGGGGCAGACAACAACAGGACAAGCCATTCAGAGGCAGGCAATAGTCTTAGTGCTTTGGTGTTGCTCATCAGTGCTCCACGCCATGGCAGTTGAGATTGTCAAGACATCTCACCAAGGATGACTGCCTCCAGGAGCACTTTTTCGTCAGCGGTCATTTGACACAGCCTGTAAGTGCGGACACTTCCCATACAGTTCATTCCGATTACTCTGAACACAGCCTCACTGACCACGTTGACCCGTACGCCGTCCCTGAATTAGCAGAAAGCCGTCAACTGTCAGGCCACCAGTTGGCATCCCACAGAAGCAGATCCTGCACAGCCGGGTTATTTGGATGATATTCCTTGATGCTAGATATGATTTACTATACTCAGGACGTGCTGTCTTGAGTTCCAGCCGCTTAAGGGAATCCCTGAAAAGGACGGAAATACCACACAACAGTTATGGTAAGTTAACAAAAACAAACAAACAAAAACAAAAAGAGAAAGTTACTGTGTTTTCATGGTCAAACAATGGCATGAACATTAGTCCTAGCTTGGAACAAATGTTGGTTGTTTTGACAATGTACAGTCATTTAACATTTTTATAAAAACTGGCACATTCAATGAATGAGACATGTCTGTGCGTTTTTCATTCTCGTCCTAGCGTGCGCTTCGCCATAATATGGTTTTATTGAAAACTCTCTTTCTCTCTCTCTCTCTCTCTCTCTCTCTCTCTCTCTCTCTCTCTCTCTCTCTCTCTCTCTCTCTCTCTCTCTCTCTCTTTCTTTTTGTCCTGCGATCATAGTGTCCTTTCTTTGATGACATATAAAAACAGCTGTTACAATGTTTATTTTTTCTATTGTAATTCTTTCACAAATTTCCAACATAAACAAAGGCCTATTTAAACGCGACCATACAATCTAGTCTGTGTTTCTGTCTAAGTCTGTCCATCCGTACAACTGTTCGCCATTATCTGTCTGTATGTCTGTCTGTCTGTCTCTCCCTCCATCCTCCCCCATCTCTCTCTCTCTCTGTGTGTGTGTGTGTGTGTGTGTGTGTGTGTGTGTGTGTGTGTGTGTGTGTGTGTGTGTGTGTGTGTTTTCCTACCTACTACCTCCTGCCCTCTTGTCATTCTATCGATATGCTTATATTCTTATGTGACTCTCTCTCTCTCTCTCTCTCTCTCTCTCTCTCTCACGTTCGGCTGGAATAACTTGATTTATTACCCATATGACATCCCGTCCTACCCGTGGCGACTGGGCTATCATTATGCATCCCCCCCCCCCCCTCCATTTGTGCTTTATTTTCTTCTTTTATTTCTTCGTTTGGCGGCTTAGTAATTCTATTTTTTTTATGTATCAAAGAGCAGGACATGGAAATGGAGTCACCTCATAATTTAAAATCAGGTTATAGTATTAAATGAACAACATTGACATACAGAAATTGAAAGTAATAATAAACATGGCTGGTTCTTTTCCTGACAATCCTGATGTCAAACAGAAATGTCTATTTCCGGTTGGAACAAACCGAAGTCATAGAACTTGTCTCTTCGAGCTCAGATTGAGAATTTTGGTTTAGACGCAAATCAACTGTGATTTGAATGTTTTGTGTGTATGACTTTTAACGCTCCGATGTGTCGCGACAGGCCAGAAAATCAAAATCATTCTCTCTTTAGATGCAACCGTTACGAAAACTTGCAGACAAATAACAAAAAAAAAAAATAATGCAAGACATGCTAAGAGAAGAGAAAAGGTGGTCCACATCTTAACGGCAAATGATGAAAATGCAAAATATGTGGGGTGAAACGGGAAACGGAGAGAAACAAAATAGTTGAAGGCACGAGGGCTGACCATCATTTGATCGTGTTTAAAAGGTTTGAAATAGTTTATTCATGAAAAAAAAAAAACCCATCAAAATATCACCGCTGAACTAGTGAACAATATTGTGGTTGTCGAGTCAACACGAATGATTGGTGCAATATTTTTATGTTTGCTTTTTTGAGCTCTATGTTTGTCGTGTGCGTGTAATTCTATGATATGTATCACTAGAATCAAAGAAACCTTGCCCCCCCCCTCTCCCGCCCCCCCCCTCCCCCCCCCCCCCCCCCCCCCCTCCGCTACCACCCCTCTTCCCCCCCCCCCCCATCTCCATTGTCACAAGGAGCTGTTCAACGAATGACAGTGGAATATTAAACTCTCAAAAATGTCTCTTCTCCCGCGCACGTGCGGGCAGTCCCCATGACAGGAACACAGAGAGAAGACCTCAAGGAGAGATAGCAAGGACACGGACAAGACAGCGCAGTGTGCAGTCCTGACAGCTTGATATATCATCGCAGAAAATTGGAAAATCAATAGCGGAATAATACTTGTCTTGTTATGGCATAGCACGACGTGGCTGTCATTGTTGAGAGAGAGAGAAAACGACCTCTGGCAGCCGCTATTCCTGCCCTGGAATATGCCACGACATTCTACCCCCCCCTCCCCCCCCCCCCCCCCCCCCCCCCCCCCCCCCCCCCCCCGTGAAGAAGGCGTCAGGGAAGAAACAGCGAAGAGTTTAAATAAACGTGGACGACAATCATCAAAACATGATAGCAGTCCGTGATTAGAGCCCAGAGAAGTCCGTCCAGTCACGGGATCTTCATGGATACACTACCTACACTGGTTCCAGAGACCCGCCTGCTACAACGCCCAGACTGACCCTTGCTGACAATGTTTGGTTTCTTTGTTTGTTTTCTGCGCAAAGTATTGTTATCTTAAAACGTGCGGATTTGTTCTATTTTGACGTGGAGCAGATATTCTATACGGGGTAGTGCCCTTCCTGGGTGGCGGGTCGTGACTCAAACGAGATCTGATACAATGTTATGTCTATAAAGGGGCATGATTTAAGGCAGGATAGATAAAAAAAAAAAATAAAAAAAAAAAAAAAATAGTCAGCTATCATATTTGTAAAATACGGCTCTGTGGGCATAATTCTGGAACCTGGAAACATCTTTGATGCAAATCAAAACTCCTTTGTGTGACGAAAACGTTTAATTTGATTTATATTCTAAAATATCAGTCTTTTATTAGTGTGGTAATTTTGTAGATTTTAAAACAAACGAAACAGACAAATGTGATCAACAAGCTGAGAGAGAGAGAGAGAGAGAGAGAGAGAGAGAGAGAGAGAGAGAGAGAGAGAGAGAGAGAGAGAGAGAGCACAAAAATGGTTAAACTATGTTTGAAATCATCTGTGTTCAACCAGTAAGGAAAATCAAGTTAGCATCGAGATCATTTGGTAATACCTACCACGTATGGGTAAGCGCTAGAAATTGGGTAACTTCGGGTATAGGGTTATAAAAACAGGTTTCGGATTAGGGTGAAAAAAAGCAGGTTTAAAGGTAGGGTAAGGGTTGTGATTTGTGTGTGAGCTTTAATACGCCACAAATGGGACAGGTCCCAGTTTATGTTCAGGATTAGAAGTAGCATCAGGGTTAATGTAGGACACATTGAATCCGGGACAGATCGTAGCATGCTAAGCCGTCTATTATTTGTCTTCCCTGTAAAATTTAAAGCCCTTAATGTCGAAACGCACCGCTACTTTATTGTCCT
Organism: Conus betulinus; assembly: GCA_016801955.1. Classification (NCBI taxonomy): domain Eukaryota; kingdom Metazoa; phylum Mollusca; class Gastropoda; order Neogastropoda; family Conidae; genus Conus; species Conus betulinus. Next base: position 326,282 of record JADBJO010001224.1, on the reverse strand, counting down.
TCATTTGTTCAATCCATTTGTTGGTTTAGCAGGGCAGTTGCTGTTTGCACATGGAAACAACATCAAAGTTGAACTGTCGCCAAGGATGGAGAATGTTGATTGGTTTAATTGATTTTTTCGTGTTGTTGATGTATAGTACCAAGTTCCATAGCACAGTCGTAAGGCGTCTTCAACAATCGCCTTTATTTTTATGTGGGATTAGTTATCATTATCATCATCGTTATTTTCTTTTTATTTGCCACGGGCTGCTAAAATGTTCTGCATTAAAAAAAAATTATCACAAAAATCTTCCAGTAGCCGTGGCAAGCGAATACTCTCCTCCCCCTGTATGTATTCTTTGTCTGTGGTGTATGTTGTCAATATTGAGACCTGTCAACCACCCCGTCAGCTACGCCACTAATCTGTATTCCTCATAAAGAATCTCGGCTCACGGACACTTCGATTTTCAACCCATACAAGTGAGAATCACCATAAGGTGCATTCAAGAGCGCTTTTTTCCCCTGCAGGGATTTTTGTACGTTTCTATTTCCTGTTAGCTGAACGCAAATGAAGTGGTAACTGTTCACACATGTTCGACGCATATTGGAAATAAAAACAGCAGGATGTCGCGGGTGTTTTTGTGGAAGACTGTAGTAAAAACGTTGAACGGTGAACAGGTGGTAAAAAACGCAGTTGCTTGCAGACCACAAAGCGCCGTACAAAACAGACCCCAGGTCTGCAGGGCCGAGCGGCGTGGTGTGAACGCAGCCCGGGTCGCTGTGTGTGGAACGTGACGGGGCATGTCGTCTTCTTCACCGACCGCCTCGTCTGGCTCATCTGCAGACGACTGGTCACCACTTCTTAACACGTTTCTTCTTCTTCTTCTTTCATTTTTTCCCCTTTTTCTTTTCTTTTTTTTTTTCTTTTTTTTTTTTTTATTGTCTGCAGTTCTTTCGGCCTTGCGACAGTCCTCGCCATCGCCAGAGCTTAAGCGACAACAACAATAATGATGATGACGATGATGATGATGATGATGATGATGATGATGATGATGATGATACTACTACTGCTGCTGCTGCTGCTGCTGCTGCCACCACCACCCCAACTACTTCCACTAATGTATCGTAGTAGTAGCTAAATTTCATGTTTATAAATGTGTGCAAACAGTCATATCAGCTAGATGTATCTGTTTATTAAAAAAAAAAAAGTCCAAATTAAGATTCAAGATCTAGCTGCATTGAATGATCAATGATGCATGTAAAGGGCCTTTTGATGAGCAATCCTGTGTCCAGATTCAACGAACAGAAGGGCTCCTCAGCCGGTTTGACCCCAGTCTCCAACCCTAAACCCTCTGCCCTCTGTTCTCCCTGTCCTTGTCTTTTGCGGCTCCATTACGTTGCATCAATAATGCTCCTTGGTTTTTGAGTTGTCCCTTTGCCATATCTTTTCTTTAGTGTTTTTTTTTTTGTCTCACCGTATAAATGAATAAAAAGAAATAGTGTGTGTGTGTGTGTGTGTGTGTGTGTGTGTGTGTGTGTGTGTGTGTGTTAATAATTACAACAATGTTGAAATATTATTACATATACACTGATAATTATGATATCAACAACAACAGCAACAGAAGTAGTTGTAGCAGTAACAGCAACAGCAGCAGTAGTAATAGTAATAGTAGTAGTAGTAGTAGTAGTAGTAGTAGCAGCAGCAACAGTGGTAGTAGTAGTAGTAGTGGTAGTAACAGCAGCAGCAGTGGTAGTGGTAGTAGCAGCAGCAGCAGCAGTGGTGGTAGTAGTAGTAGTAGTAGTAGTAGTAGTAGTAGTAGTAGTAGTAGTAGTAACAAAAACAACAATCACAGTTTCCAGCCCAGCGACAGGTAAAAAAAAACCCAACCCAAAACAGCTGTCCACTAAAGCAGCACTTTTCGCTCCACTTTTTTTTTTTTTTTAATTAATTCCACACGTAGTCTGCTGCCAAGCGAACAATGGTCACACCACACAAGATGACCGTGGAGACACGGAACAAGACGTGACGGTCAGGAAGCATAGGGAATGTCGTTCCTGTGACAAAGCAGGGAAGATAAGATGGGTGATAAGAGGAGAAAGAGGGAGGAAGTGGATTGTGGTGGTGGTGGTGGTGGGGAGTGGGGGTTAGGGTGGGGGGGGGAGGAGGAGAGGGCTATCCGATGCCGTTCTCTTGCCGGAAGCAAAGTGCCAGCGGTCGCTTCCTGCACGTGCAGCTGCTGAATGAGACACACACGTCACCCGCAAGGCAGGGTAGGGGAAATGATGATGAAAGACCTACAGGAAGTGTGACATGTAGAGATACAGACTGCACCAGCTACACACACACACATACTCAGGCACGAGCCCCACATACTGCTGCCGACAATACGAACACACACCTACATCCACACAAAGACATGCGCGCGCACGCGTACATACACACACGCACACGCACACACACGCGCGCGCACACACACACACACACACACACACACACACACACACACACACACACACACACACACACACACACGTACGCATGTACCTACTCATGCACGTATGTACAAACATATACCAGACACACACACAATGTCGCGCGCACTCGCACACACATATACACATGTACACACACGCTCGCGCACAGACAGACAGACAGACAGACAGACACACACACACACACACACACACACACACACACACACACACACACACACACACACATAAACACACACGCGCGCGCGCGTGCGCACACATACCACACATACAAACCATACAAACACACACACACACACACACACACACACACACACACACACACAGAGAGAGAGAGAGAGAGAGAGAGAGAGAGAGAGAGAGAGAGAGACAGACAGACAGACAGACAGACACAGACAGAGACAGAGAGAGAGAGGCAGAAGCTTGCACGCAATCTATACAATGCAAATGCAATATCACACAGACGATACGGGGACGGGGGGAGTGTCCGATAAATCACATCTATAAAACCAGTTCCATAATAAGAACTTTGGGGAGATTCCAGCAACCCACGACAAAGCGATCAATACCATATTGTTCAAATAGTAATGCGAACACTGAGCACTAATGAAAAGAAAGGCCATTGCTAAACGCACTACTGCACACGCAATGTAAAAAAAAAAAAAAAAAAAAAAAAAAAAAAAAAAAACGCCGGGCGCTCCAGAAGACAATGCGGAAATAAACCATAGAATCCTACTCGCACACACAGATATCAATCACGCAGAAAGTGT
>JADBJO010001224.1:318041-320541 GCA_016801955.1 Conus betulinus | reverse complement strand
CCAGACATTCCAACATTCAGGACAAAGTGGACGCAAAAGGTATTTTCACCAAACGTCCATGTTGCTGTCAATTTGAGAAGGTATGTGATTGCTCTTTCATCGTTTTCATTGTCCTGGATGTGGTCTGTCTTGCCTGAAGAAGACCAAAAAGATCGAAATGCGTCGTGTTTTGTCTTGTAATTTGTTTGTCCCTTTGGTCCAGAGCAGTAATATGATATTTTTTCTTTGAAGTTTGTTTCAGTTTCCGCCTGAAGTCACCTCCCTTTGAAACTGCCAATGGAGAAGTTTTGAATGTTTACATGTTTTGATTTGATGACATTTTCCGATTTAATATTTACACAAAATTTGTTCCTATACAAATCATGCTATTTATAGCCCAGCCGGCCCTGAAGCCATGTTTGAACCGAAAAGGCCACATGTTCAGTTTATTTTGGATTTCTTCCAGCAAGACCAATAACATTCAAGAGAATGAAAACAAAGGACAAACAGAGAGTCACTTACCTCTTCAAACTGAGACCACATTTAGCTCCCAGTTCGAACAGATAAGTAACTGTCCGTTTGTCTTTCGTTTTCATTGTCTTGAATGTTATTTTTCTTGCCTAAAGAAGACCAAATATGTTGAAACGCATTGTGTGTGTTTTGCAGTTTGTTTGTTGTTTTTTGTTTGGCGACGCGGTGATTTGGTTCTTTCGTTTGGCGACGCAGTGATTTGGTTCTTCGTTCGACGCAGTGATTTGTTTTGGCGACGCAGTTATTTGTTCTTTCGTTTGGCGACGCAGTTATTTCGTTTTTTTGCTCTTGTGTCAATTTCCGCCCGCTGTCGCCCTACTTCGACATCTAAATTCTAAGGTTCGAACCCACGATTATTTCAAAACACGAAATCGAGACCATTCTGAAACAATTTTCATCACAGTTCACACGGCTGTCAGCGCGGCTGAAAACTGTTGATTTCCTTCAAAACTTCAGTTCAAATGGAACGTCTCCGTAGATCAAGGTCTTTGCGGAATCTGCAGTGAATCCCATGTGCTCAGTGTCGTATGCATCCCAGCAAACAACAGGATACATTATAGCTAATGATTCATCACGCGGCACCATGGAACTTCGCCCTGTTAAAAGGTCACAGGATGTCACGGAAGTATGACCAGTATTTGAACTGAGCTATTCCGTTTCTTTTTTCCTCTCCCCCTCCTCCCTTCATCTTCTCACTTCCCCGCCCCCTCCCCACCTACGGTTAGCACGATGAAGCAACATGATAACGACATGAAATTGTGTGATATGACGATATGCAGGTGTGGACGTGAATGAGATGTGATGTCATAGGTGTAATGGATCGTGTCATGTGATATGCTTTTTATTAGAAAACAATATACACACATAGACAGATAGATATTTCATAAGATCTATCTATCTGTGTGTGTGCGTGTGCGTGTGCGTGTGTGTGTGTATGTGTCGTGCGTGCGTGTGTGTGTGTGTGTGTGTGTGTGTGTGTGTGTGTGTGGCGTGGGGGGTGTATGTGTGTGCGCGCGCGTGCGTGCGTGTGTGCGTGTGTGTATGTGTGTGTGTGTGTGTGCGTGTGCGTGCGTGTGTGTGTGTGTGTGTGTGTGTGTGTGTGTGTGTGTGTGTGTGTGTGTGTGCAGGAGGTAAGGTAAGGTAAGGCAATAGCGTTTACAGCCCAGCCGACCGCAAAGGTCCATATCACATCTCTTTAAAATACACCTAAAAACGCACCAGAATTCGTAAAAAAATTTTCTTCTGTAAAATCATAGATCAGATGAAAAATGTTAATCTCCTTCAGAAGTTCAAAGACCACGTCAGGCGGGACATCTCTGAACAGGGTTTTCATGGAGTCTGCTGTAAAGTGCTTGCGTTTAACATCGTGCAAATCCCAACACTCTAAAAGAATAATTACGTATCACTGTGAGTGGAACATGACATGGTATGCACCACAGAGCTTCTTCACCTTTTAAAAGATAAGAATGATTGTAAAACGAGTGGCCTGTATGCAAACGGCACAAGAGTGTTTCGTCTTGACGGCCACCTTGGGAACATGGTAAAAACTCTTTCAGGTTTGGACGGATTTTGTCCAATTGGGGAGTGTGAATCAGTCCTATAGATACAGTGCCCGCATCTCCCTTCCAACACTCTTCCTTCCGCTCCCCCCTTCACCTTTTTCCCCCTTCACCCTCTCCCCTCTCTCATAGCCCCTTCCCACAACTCCTGTCCCTTCCTTCTCTCCCCCCCCCCCCCCCTACACTCCATGTTTGCCTCAACTGTCATCTAGAAAACTGTCCCCTAAAAATCGATTGTACACCAACCCCTTGCCTCTTGCGCCATCCGTCCTGGAGCCACCTCCCATCCCCCACCCCCACCCACCCACCCACCCACCCCCCACTGCCTCGTCTCCATCCCAACGCTCCCCACTCCTTCTTTCCCCTCCCCCCATCCCAATATGCCAGACTCCAGGCAGACAAATTCGCAACCGTTCCCCAGGGGGCTGGGT
>JADBJO010001224.1:300541-313041 GCA_016801955.1 Conus betulinus | reverse complement strand
GGAAGCTTCCATATTTTCAACCAGTACCTAACACATTTCACAACAGATCTTATATAAAGAGGGTACCTGCCCATCTCTCCGTATAAAAGAGTGTTGGATGAATGAACTGGCACCTGAAGAGAACGCTTCATAGCATACGTGTATACTTTTTCTATCTGTGGATTTTTTTCTAATCCCCAAATTTCAGCTCCATAGGTAAGTAAAACGTTCTATCTGTGCATCAAAAATTTTCCAAAATATACCACAACCCATACAATTCAGCTTTCTTAAGGATCTCAGAATTTCAATGACGCCTTTTTTTACCCTTCCTTAAAGATTCTTCCATGCATGCATGAACGTCAATTTTGTTGGAAATATCATTCTTAAATACTTGTGTGAGTTGACGACCTGAACCTTTGTGTTTGCATAAAACCATCTTTCGTTTAAAGATAGGTGTCCACCCTTTCTGAAGACTGCAATGTTTGTTTTTAAACTAAGTGAACTGTTAAACGTAAAGCGATCTGCTTCTTTTAAAACATTTAATTGGTTTTGTAAACCTACAACTGTTCTAGACAAAGGAATAACATCGTCAGCAAACAGTAACAAAGATATCTCTACTGCTTCAAGTATTATCTGAATGCCCTGTCTACCTGTACTTGATAACTCCCTTTGCTAGTTCATTAATGGAAAAAAAAAAAACTGCGGACTCAACAGACATCCTTGTTTAACTCCATTTGGACAATCGAAATAATCTGAATACACAGTCTTCACACGTACATACATACTGAGAGAGAGAGAGAGAGAGAGAGAGAGAGAGAGAGAGAGAGAGAGAGAGAGAGAGAGAGAGAGAGAGGGAGAGAGAGAGAGAGAGATTTCAATGGTAAACAACCTGTTTTCATTACAGCAAATTATCGCGCAAATTGCAATAAATATAAAACAGTTTATGTCACTTTTCCACGCTAAGCAAATGAAAATGGATCCTTTGGTCGCAGATATTCATTGGCGAGCAAGAAAAAAATGTTATGAAAAGTATAGCTTTTTGCAGACTGTTAAGCTATATTTTTTGAAACACAATTTTCTGTGATACGTTCTGTTGAAAAAAAACATGTCAGCACAGAGTATCAGCCGAAACTAAGTAGGCTCCTAATTCAGGATGGTACAGTACTTCACTCAGCGCAAAAAACATCGCATTTGAAAGCATAGCAAACATCGTACACCGTACACAAGCGCACATCAGTACAACAGACCAGGAACGAACAGTAACCACAGCTGCTACATGTAGTTGTAATGGTGGCAACATGTGTCCATTGTTCTGAGCTGGAAATGAGTGGTGGAATAAAATCCCAAAACGTTTTTTATCATTCCATCTGTGCATCAGGTACAAGGTGGGTTTTGTTGTTGTTGTTTTTTATTTTAACACTTTGCGAGTTTTGTCATTGCATTTTTTTTTTGTCCCAACCTCTGCACTACCTCAGAGGCAGTGCACCCACCACTCATTCCGACACCCCCCGTCCACAGCTACAACCGGTCGGCCCCGCCGCAGCAACACCACCAGCAATCAACAGGGAGCAGTCAATGTCAAGTCGTCAAGAGGCAACCGACCGGAGGAGACACTGCACTGCTGCCGAGTCACTTCGATGGTGTTCAGTGGCGCCTGTTCTGATCTAACACACGCAGACACCACCTACTAAGCCTCCTACTGACGACAATAACTGCTTTTGTCGCGGAGCCGGCGTGAGTGAGCTCTCCCTCCGGAGGGCGCCACCACGTCCGTCCACGACAGCCTCCATGGACTCGCCCGATACCGGTGACCCCGACGGAACCAAACCAAGGCCACAGATGTGGAGAGGACATCGAAACTGAGGTCACCATGAGAGCAGGGCATGAAGGGCCACAGAATTTGAGAAATTTTTTATGCTGATCGATGAGAATGAGGATGATTAAGATGATGCTACGGATTTCCATTCCAATCTGAGACTACATGACAGGGCTGTACTGTACGCTTCCTTTCATAATATATCCCGGCGTCAACCAGGCCCAGAGGTACGGGCACCTGCAGTGTTGGTCAGGAAATTTGGGCAACACTCTCAGAAACGCATCCATTAAGTAGATGAAACTCGACTTCGTGGTCCCAGTCTTCCCAAATGAGTCCGCAGCAAACTCAACTCTGGGTAGGAGCCAGTCGGGGCAGAAAAACCCACATGACTCTGATGGGATTCGAACCCACGACCTCCCAGCCGGGAGTCCACGACGCTAACCACCTCGCCACCGCGGCTGGTGTCATTGCATTTGGTTGGTTGGTTGGCTGGTGGGTTGGTTGGTTGGTTATTGGTTGGCTGGTTGGTTGGTTGGTCGGCTGATTGGTTGGTTGGCTGGCTGATTGGTTGGTTGGTTTGCTGTCCTATCATCTGCACCCTCTCCCGTATATCGTTGTCCCCACACCACTCATTCAAGCCGCCTACACAGACTTGTTCTGTCGCAGTGTCATTACCGGAAGGCCCTCAACATCAGCCACACAATATGGGAGCAGACTGCCCAGGACAGAAATGGGTGGCGACCAGCTGTCCGCACAGGTGCAGAGACCTGTGAAAGCAACAGAACTGCTGCAGCTGAGCAGCGCAGGATGATCGGGAAGACCAGTGTCAACAGACCTCCAGCTGTTCCCACCATCCCCTGTCCGTACTGTGATAGATCTTTCCGGGCGCAGATCGGCCTTACCACCAGCCATCTACGCACTCACCCCCGATCCCAGGATGACTAGATGGTCTTCGTCGTCTTGACGGACAACAAACACGGGCAGTGCACATGGAGCAGTCAGAATGAAGCCATCAGGCAACCCTCCGGAGGAGAGCTGCACTGCCCCGGAGTCATCAGTGGCGTCTGTTTGATCCAATACACGCAGAACACCCCTACTGATCACCCCCCCCCCCCCCCCCCCCCCCCCCCCCCCCCCCCCCCCCTTTTTCTTTTTTTCAGACGAGACAATAGATGACCGTACATAACTCAAGCGTCTGATGAATGCGTACGGTCAGAAAGCTTTGGGAAATTGATGCCCGCCTCATGTCTTCGCTCACGAGCGTCACGGTTTGAATACTCGTGCTGCTTGGGCTCCACAGCTTTCGACGGGTCGACTGTGCTGTGATGTGAGAAGAAAAAGAATATGGCGGGCTGCGAGTTTGAAAATGCTCTGGCTGTTGTGTTGTGGGAGTTACGTGCTTCACGAATCGGAAGATCGTCATGCGGATGGTGTTTTTGTTTGTAAATCAAATCCATCTTCTTTCTTCCCCCCCCCCTCCCCCCACCTCCCCGTCTCCCTGTCCCCCTGTTTCCTATCCCTGCCCTCCTCGCTCCCACCTCGTTCCCACCCACCCCACACAAAACGCGTGACTTTGTGCGCAAGCTTGCCAATGAGTTGACTCTCTCCGGCTCAGTTTCAGTCATCGTCATGTGTTTGTGTAAGCTGACGATGCAATCGCCATACCAGACGTGCTTGTCTGCCCCCCGCAGTGGGTAGGGTCACATCATGTCCTGACGCCTTCAACAAGGGCTGACTCACCAACTTTGAGTGTATGTCTGTGGGCCGACGTGCCCCTGGCTCCAACCATCTGAGAGCAAGGCCTCAACAGTAGTCACACCACCCACCGGAACAGGCGAGACTGGCATTCTTGCAACTCACCAAAACTTGCAGCGTACATTCCGTCCACAGTCCACATCCATCTTGCACGCCGTTTGAGGAGAGGAGTGATTGTTTGTTCTTCGTTTTCATTGTCATAAATGTTGTTTGCCTTGCCTGAAGAAGACCAAAGAGGTCGAAACGCGTCGTGTTTTGTCTTGTAATTTACTTGTCCCTTTCGTTTGCGGCACAGTAAGTTTTCTTTTAGGTTTGCAGCATATGTGAAGAGGTCGTTCGTGTTTTACTAGGTGTACTCCGATTTCATAAATATTAGTATCAACCATTATTAATCACTCTATGTAAATGTCTGCAATCGAGCCTTTGTATAGCCATTCTCTCTCGTTCTGTGAGCAAATTACATTGATGCCAAAAGGTTTACAAGAAAAAGAAGGGCGTTATAAAGTAAGAGAAGATAATGACAAAGACGATGATGTTAAAGAAGATGATGATAAAGAAGAAAATGATGATGGTTACGAGGGAAACGAAAGGGTGAAAGAAAAGAAAAAGGAGAAATTATGATAGAAAGACAGAAAATAATAATAACGAAAAAGAAGAGAGTGATGATGATGATGATGATGATGAATGATGATGATGATGACAGTGTTTGTGGTGATGGTGGTGGTGGTGGTGACGGTGTGTGTGTGTCGGGGGGGGGGGGGGGATGATGGTGGAGAAATAACGATGAAAGCAAAAGAAAATTCTGAAGCAAAAACGTAACACGGAAGGGGAATGGGGGGGGGGGGGGGGGGGGGGAGAGGGTGGAGGGAGGGTAGAGGGGCAGGGACGAAAGGACGACGGTTGATGTGGCAGAGGTGGTGTCATATATAACAGATAATTGAGGAACAATTTTTAGAAAGCCTTAGAGGACAGGTCTGCTGTGACTAAAAAACAAACAAACAAACAAACAAACAAGCGGTAAACATAGAAAACAGACCTACAACTCAGCTGTTCCAGCCACAAGATCCATCAATATTCCACTCCCTCCCAGTCAGCTGTAAGTCGGTCGTTAGTCTGGCACTGGCAGTTTCTGACTTGCTATACCCCCTCCCTCCCCCCCCCCCCCCCCCCCCCCCCCATCCGCGACAGTGCGGCTGCACACCAAAACTTAATGGGCCAAGGCCTTGCTTAAGAAGTCGAGTATTTATAGACAGACACAATTAGATAGTTGTGAGAATTTTTTTTTTGACTGGTGTCTGAATGTTTGTTTTCTCCTTCTTTTTTCGTTCACATGCCCATCCAGGCACATACCAGGTGGTTCCAAGCAGACAGACTGAAGTGAAAGAGATGGGGAAAAAAAAAATGGCGAAGACCACCTGACAAAAGAAAGGGTCCCAGGCGAGTGCGAAGGTGAGAGACGTAATTTAAAGGATAGTTCATGTATTTCTTCATTGTTAATGATGTCATCAGTAAAAATCCATACAAACAAATGAAATGATTGGTGACGGGTTTTTTGTTTGATTTATGATCAGTTTAATGATCAGTTTCCGGGACCGGAATAGCTCAGTTGGTAGAGCGCCGGACTCGTAATCCTGGGGTTGCGGGTTCGAATCTCCGCCGGGCTGTTTCATTACAGGGGGATTTTTTCCTCAGAGTTGACATTGGTTCTGACTCCATTCCCCATATAGTCCTTCGAATGAGACTATAAATCGAGGTTCCGTATGTGAACGCACGCATAACATCTTGCACACACGTAAAATTCCATCACCAACTTTCGGAAGAGAAGGCCAGTTTGGCCGCTGGTATGGATGACTCGTTACACATAGCATGCACCCTGCGTAAGAAATGGAAAGAATGAAGTAAGTAAGGAAACTGAGTGGCCCGATATTGAATGAAATGGACTGGATGACACAGGAGACGACTAAATGAAGCGCCAGCTGGCAGCTCTTCAGTCGGCGCTAGGTAGACAGCCCGTTGTGTAAACGAGTTTGGATTATAAAGCGCTTAGAGCTTGGTCTCTAGCTGAGAATAGGCGCTATGTAAGTATTCATTATAATAATACTAAAATAATAATGATAACAATATCAGTCTATAGCTCAGATTTTTTTACCACGCTTCAAAACGCTGGCGTGGCTCATACAGTGATTTGGAGCAAATCCTAACTGTGGTGTATGACCGGAGGGCCAGGCCTGTGCCTCCTTGGTGCCGGTCTCAGTCAGGATGACCCCGTTCAGGTTCATCGCGCCTATTTTCAGACTGCCAGACCTCCTGTCGGACGGCTGGCGGGATTCGGGGGGATTCGGGGGGATTGAGGGTGAGGGATGTTTGTGTGTGTGGAGAGATGGGATGGGGTAAAGGGAGTGGGGGGGGGGGGGGGGGGGGGGGGGGGAAGAGAGAGAACTGAAGGAGTGTCCCTGCACTGTCATCTGTCCGTTAGTTTTTTTTTCATCCTGCCCTCACAAAAAAAGCATAAATATCAATTACAATAGTGAAAAAACAGAAACGCGAAGCAATGCAAATGCAGAAATCAGAAATATACAATGAATGAAAACAATGAAACAATTAACAACCATTAATCAATATTTTGACGGACAATGACAACATATCAGGCATCGCAATAAAGACATTTGAGAGAGAGAGATAGAGAGAGAGAGAGAGAGAGAGAGAGAGAGAGAGAGAGAGAGAGAGGGGAGGGGGGGGGGGGGGGGGTGACAGATAGGCAGAGCGACAGATAGCATTGACAAAGAATCCAATAGACAGACAGACAGTCAGAGAGAGAGAGAGAGAGAGAGAGAGAGAGAGAGAGAGAGAGAGAGAGAGAGAGAGAGAGAGAGAGAGAGAGAGAGAGAGAGAGAGAGAGAGAGAGAGAGAGAGAGAGAGAGAGAGAGAGAGAGAGAGAGAGAGAGAGATCTCTACAACAATATAAATAATCATAAATTACTTTATGATTTTATCCATCAAATATTTTTTCAGTTGCTTTTTTAAACAGTAGTTTAGAAGGACATGTTTTTAAAGAAGAAGATAAATTGTTCCATGCCGTTCCCTCCAGAATATATGAAGCTAGATTTGTAAAGATTGTTACGGGGTCTAGGAAACGAAAGTTTGTGAACATGTCTATTTTCATTATTTGCAAAGTTTCGGATAATTTCTTTGGAGCTATTCCCTTAACTACTTTATACATGCATAAACATTTATTAAAAAAGAGAGTCTCTCTTTGAATGGAAGAATATCTAACTTTTTATAGTCATCACCTGTCAAGGAATTAGATTTTAATTGCACCAACTTTATAGCTCTCTTATGTAAACGATTGATTTGTTTCAAATTTGTTTCACTAGAATTATCCCATAACGTGGACGCATAATCAATGAGAGATAAAATATGTGCATGAAAAAATAATTTTCTTGACTGGAGATTCAGAAAATGTTTTTATTTTTTGATAATTGATAAATCCTTTTTGAAAGACGTTTTTCCAAGGTCAGTAATATGGTCGTACCACGTTAAATCATTATCAATGATAGCCCCTAGTACTTTATGAGATGTTACCTCCTCAATCCTTTGGTCATTGACATATAGCGCTGTGAACGGGGACCTCATTTTCTGCCTTTTTTGCCGTGTAGTCACATACATACATTTCGTTTTATTTGCATTCAGGGACATGTGGTTCATTTCTGTCCATTTAATCAATCTGTCGATGTTGTTCTGAAGGTTATTTACTAAATTCATAGGATTATCACTGCTAAACTGTAATGAAGTGTCATCAGCAAACATTTCACAATCACAGTCTATGTATAAAGGCAAATCATTTATGTAAATAGAGAATAGGAGAGGTCCTAATACTGATCCCTGTGGAACACCAAATTCCAAATTGAGTAATTCTGACCGTCTGCTACAAATTTCAACAAGTTGTTGACGATCAGTAAGAAAAGATCTAATGAAGTCTATGGCCTGGTTCGATATAGCTTATAGTGTGCAAGTTTTTTCATGAGAAGGGAATGGTTTATAACATCAAAGGCTTTAGCAAAGTCGACAAAAAGGATTCCAGTAAATTCGTTATTATTTATATTTGACAGGCAATAATCAGTAAGCTGTATAAGAGACGTATGGCAGGAGTGATTTTCTCTAAAAGCCCTGACTGATTTTCATGAATCAAATCATAATGCTTAAAGTGAGAATATAATTGTCTTTGAATATGTCTTTCAAGTGGTTTTGACAAAATGGGTAATATTGAGATAGGTCTATAGTTAGACGGATTGGTGGAATCACCATTTTTGTACAAAGGTATGATTTTGGCTTGTTTGAAGATAAGGAAATTGGTTTTTATCAATGCACAAGTTGTAAATATAGGTGAGTGTATCAGCGATAGCAGATGAGGCAATTTTCAGTATCCTTCCATCAATTCCATCTAAACCTCTTGTTCCAGATTGTTTTAGACACATTAGCCCCGTAACACACTTCATTTACTGAAATTGACGGTATAGTGAAAGTTGAGGAGATGTTTTTAGAACAGCAATATTGCTTTAGTTCACGTAAATCATTTTGATTTGTATTATCATTTACTATTATCTCCTTAGCAACATTTGCAAAATGAAAGTTCAAATCTTCCGGTGAAATATCCTTTATTGGATTCTTAACTTTGGAGTTCGATTTACCATTAGTTAAAAGATAATAGCCTTCCAGATCGATTTTGAATTCTGAGAAGAGAATAACAAATCTTGAAAATATTTTTTTTTTTCGCTTTTCGTTTCATGGAATTCACTTTGTTTCTTTGTTTTTCTAAATTTTCTTTGTCCTTTGACTTGAGTAAATGATCTCTTTTATGTATATCATTGTCTATTTCCTTCGTCAACCACGGGGTTTTCATAGTATGTTTTACTCGTTTTCTAACAAAGGGAGCATGTTTCTCTCATATATTGAACTGAAAATGTATACCCAGTAATTGACTGCTTCATCAGGGTTTCTTATCTGGTAAACATAATCTAAGCCCGAGGAAAGTAAATCATCAAGAAATGCATTTTTGTCAAAATGTGTGAAAGATCTGTAAAAGATTTCCTTATGTCCCAGCTTAGGAATTTTTACACCTTTCTTCATCCATGTAAAACAACAGATGAATGATCACTGCATCCGATTTGAACAGAACATACTTCCACAATATTTGCTCTTGAGGTGACGTAAACATGATCAATTAAGGTTTCCGAGTGTTCAGTAATGCGTGTTGGTCGATCGATGATTTGTTCTAATCCATACATTGAAAAACTGCGACTCCATTTTGTTCCTGGTATTGCAAATCAATTAAAGTCACCCAAAACAATCAATTCTTTGGATGCTAAGATAGCAGAATCCATCATCAAATTAAACTTATCATACCAGTCAGTTGTTTCGGCTGGGTTTCTGTATAGAAATCCTATAATAATCGGTTTACAATGTTTAAGACTTATTTCTATCCAAACAGATTCAATGCCATAATTCTCTAAATGTGACAGTCTTTTAAATCTTACTGAATTTGCACAATATAAAAGTAATCCTGTTGATTTTGGTGCAAATGGATCAAGTCGGATTGTGTCATAATTCGGCATGTACATATCGGAATCTGGTATCATATCCGTTAATCTGGATTCAGCTATGCAAAAAACATGAAAGTTATTCCCATTGTTGTGTAAAATTGTAGCAATATCATCGGTCTTATTTCTGGCACTGTTAATATTTAGATATCCAACACGAAGCCCCTCGTGAGGGCCATGTATTTAACGTAGAAGTCATCATATTACCACTTTAACATTCATTATACAAACCACAGGCCTATGCACAAAGTACTTCTTATTACAAAGTGATGGGTAGTTAAATATACACAATATAGCCAGCCACAAACGGTAAACTGTTGAATGAAAAACCAAGACAGATTATGTCTATTAACTTTTATCAATATGAGACAAATTAACAACGTACATCAAGGAAAATACATGAAACGTTTTTATCAAGAACACACTGTTAACAAGGTTTGTAGGCTACAAAATCAATCTTTACGGCCAAAAGAACGAAAAGCAAAGATTGATGAAAATGATAGATCGAAAATGCGAATAAACAAGGAGACAAGAATGATATATGCATACAATCAGAATCAAGTATTAATTATTTTGTAATAACAGTGCAGTGACTTCCATCAGAGCCAGCAGGTGCAACACTCGGGTAATAGCACACACACACACACACACGCGCGCGCGCGCGCACACACACACACACACACATACAACACACACACGCGCGCGCGCTCACACACACATACATACACGCGCGCGCGCGCGCGCGCTCTCGCTCGCACACACACACACACACACACACACACACACACACACACACACACACACACACAACTAGCAAAGGTGGCGCGGTTGCATTTGTTGACTGTTCATGTATGCCATCAAATGAACAGAAATTGATTATATGGCATAGTGGGTGGTGTTTGTGTCATAGGCACATAATTATGATTGCCCACTAGGTCATAAAACCCTCCATTGGGAACCGGAGCAACAGGGTTCATTGCCTGACTAGGGGGATAGGGCGGCGGAACATGAATTGCCTGACCGCTGTTATACAGGGAAGAGGGGGGAAGGAGGTCGAAGGTCGGGGGGCACGATCAGACGCGCTTGAAGTTTGTTGTGGCAGTGGGTTGTCTCTATGAAAAAGAGTTGGATAATGATTCATGGACTCTATTGGCGGATAATCTGCAGATGGTGCATTGCTTTGCTGGCTGTAAACCGGGGAACTGTTCTGTTGATTCTGAGAGGAATACATGTTATTTACAGAACGGTTGGAGCTGGTGTAGTTGAACTGAGAATGCACAGGTACTTTCCGTCTGAAATTAAAATCACGATGAGAGCGAAAGATCTGCTTGAAATTAACTGCCAGTTTGGCTGTACCTGCTTCGCTGGGGTGTATAAGATTTCTGTACAGGACAAGTTTAGGTTTTCCTGCAGTGGTTGTGAATGTCGTGTAGTTGTCAATAAAGTCAGCTTTCAGCATGTCACAAGCTGTTTGCATATTGAGATTTGATGGTAAAATAATGGTATTGAGGTGGTGTTTGCCTCTAGCTGGTATTATGGAACTAAGGACTACTTTGGCATTTGGAAAAACCTGAGTGGCTAGGTGAATGAAATCACACCAAGTTTCTTTAGAGACTTCTCCGGTAGTCCTACAGTCATTGACACCTACATGGATGATCAACACTTTGAGATCTGGAAAAACGTTGTGATTATGTAGCCAGTAAACCAGATCGCTAGTAGACATACCTGAGACACAAATTTTGGATACAATGTCTTGTCTTGATGCTATTCTGCGTAGGTCAATGTTTCTAATGACAGAGTCGCCAATAAGTAGAACCGAAGTTCTCTCAGATACTGAACGTGTTGACAGAATGTCCTGCACACGTTGTTTTCTGTTTATATTTCTATCATTTGCTTCTGGCTGATTTGAAGTAACACTAGAGTTTGGCTTTGAGTGCATACTGTTGTCTAGGGGTTCAGATATAATCTCCCTTTCCTTAATAACATGACTTAATGGCTCAGATGTCTGGGTGGAGTAGCTGTGCTGTTGAGAGGGATCCTGTGTGTGTATGTGTGTGTGTGTGTGTGTGTGTGAGTGTGAGTGTGTGTGTGTGTGTGTGTGTGTGTGTGTGTGTGTGTGAGTGAGTGATGTGTTTGTGTGTGTGTGTGTGTGTGTGTGTGTGTGTGTGTGTGTGTGTGTGTGTATGCGCGCGCCTGCCTGCGTATGTGCATGCGTGCGTGCGTGCGTGTGTGTGTGCGTGTGTGTGTGTGTGTGTGTGTGTGTGTGTGTGTGTGTGTGTGTGTGTGAGAGAGAGAGAGAGAGAGAGAGAGAGAGAGAGAGAGAGAGAGAGAGAGAGAGAGACGGAATACGGAATACGGAATACGGAAAGTTTAATCATGCTTAGGCCATTGCCCCTCATGATGGGATACATATATACAAACATTTCTCAGACCTGACAATTGTGAACAGTGAAATCATTCCAAACGCACTTGGTAATAAGTTTAAGAAGTAAGAATGGAACGCAGCTTAAAGGCTTTATAAAGATAGATTGACAGATTCCTGACTGTTTTTTTCGTGCGTGCTCGCCATATAAGCAATATAAATCTAAACTGACTTGGCACTTTGTAATATTTCAATGGAATGTACTGTGTTCTTAGGTCATACAGAGAGAGAGAGAGAGAGAGAGAGAAAAGAGTTTACTGAAAGTCCATTACCTTGTGAACAAGCTGTAACACACTTGTAGAGGAAATAATACATTTTCCGATCAAGTTTAAGCAGAAAAACAAATCAATGGATCTACAAAAACCTGGCAACAGCAACATGAATATCATCTGGTTTATCGTGTGTCGTATTAGTATCTTATGAGCCTTTTTTTTATCCTTGTTCCTCTGTTCTTCTTTTCTTTTTCTTACTCTTCTGTTCTTTGTGTTATGATCCTCATCTTTTTTTTTTCTTTTTCTTTTTTTTTTTTTTTTTTGAATTCTCTTTTCTAACCTCTATTTCTTGCCTTCTCCTCTTCCTCCTTTTCCTTCTTCATCCCCTTCTTTCCGTTATTTTTATTGCTATCTTTTTCTTTCCTTTCTCTTTCCTGTCCTTGTTCTTCTTGCTGCAGTTGATAGTCTGTTTCTGCTCATTGTTGGAGATGTTCTTTCTTGTCTTGCAGGTTTTTCTTTTTGTTCTAATCTGGTAATTCTACTTATTGTTCTTTTTGTTCTAAATGTGGCAACTCTACTTATTGTTCTTTCTATTCTAATGTAGTAATTCTACTTATTGTTCTTTTTTCGTTCTAATCTGGTAAATCTTTTTATTGTTCGTTTTGTTCTAATCTGGTAATTCTACTTATTGTTCTTTTTATTCTAATCTGGTATTTCTA
>JADBJO010001224.1:288041-295541 GCA_016801955.1 Conus betulinus | reverse complement strand
CTATTCCCTCCCTCCCTTGATGGCAATGTCTTCGTGGAATGTGGCTTATTATCCCCTTCCTTTGAAGGAGATCTCCCTGGACATTAAGAGTACATCTCCTCTCATATCAAAAGAGTGTCCCTCCTTAACTAGGGCATATATGCCCTCCTTCGAAAGAATGCCTTGCTGGTCTTAAGCATATTTCCCCTCTCCCTTCAAAAGGCTGTTTTCCTTAACTGAGGCATATTTTCCTCTCCTTCAAAACAATGTCTTCCCTCACGAAGGCCTATTCTCTTTCTCCCTGCAAAAGGATGTTTTTTGTTTTTAATTGAACTCAGTGTTCCCCTTACCTTCCAAAGGATGTCTTCCTTACTTGAGCCTATTTTTCCTCTCTCTCCTTTCAAAAGATATCGTCCTGGACAAAAACCTGTTATTCATCATCTTTCCTTACCGAAGATTGTCTTCCTGGATCGAATATCTGTCTTCCCTGGATCAAAGGATCTCATTTTCCCTCTGCCTCCTCTCACTTCAAAAAGGTCCAATTTCCCCTTTTCCTTCAAGAGATCGTCTGGGTCTACATTGAATTTCCCCTTTCCATTCTACAGATTGTCGTCTGGGTCTGACTTTGTAAAAGGTGTCCATTCAAGAGATTGTCGTGGGTCTGAACATTATTTTCCCTTTTCCTTCAAGAGATTCGTTCTGGTTCAGAAACATTCATATTATTTCCCCTTTCCATGGTCGTCTGGGTCTGAGGCCTGTTTCCCTACTCCCTCAAAGAGATATCTTCATGATTTTAAAGCCTGTTTTGCTTCTCCTTCAAAGAGAATTTTTCCAGCACTAGAGCCTATTTCACATTTCTTTTCAAAAGGACTCAAGGTCTGACGACCGCATTGGGCTGATGCGCAGGTCAGACATTTGCTAGGTCGTAGCCACGAGACCCTCTTCTTAAATAACTCAACTTATTCACGAATTTTGTTTTATCCATCAGCTTTAAATCATGCGCAGTGTGGTCTCGAAATTTAGCGGATGTAGTGCGGCGGATATGGACTAGTCCGCACGCAGTGACACCTCCACGTTGAAACTGAAACTGAAACTTTCAAAAAGATTTCATCCCCGACTAAAGTCTATTTTCCCTGTCTTTTCACAAAGCTATCTACAGAGACTGCAGCCTAGTTCCGTTCTCTCTCTCAAAAGAATGTCTTTCTGCACTAGATTCTACTTTCCTTTTCCTTTCAAAAGGATGTCTACCTGGACAAAAGCTTACTTTGCTTTTTTTCCTTCAAATTTTGTTTACCTGGACAAAAGCCTGTTTTCCTTTTCTCTTCTATAGGATGTCTTCTTACACTAAAGCCAATTTCTCTTCTCCATCAGAAGGATGTCTTCTTACACTAAAGCCAGTTTTCTCTTCTCCATCAGAAGGATGTCTTCTTACACTAAAGCCAGTTTCTCTTCTCCTCCATCGAAGGATGTCTTCTTACACTAAAGCCAGTTTCTTTCTCCTTCAGAAGGATGTCTTCTTAGACTAAAGCCAATTTGTCTTCTCCCTTCAAAAGCATGTCTTTCTAGACTGAAGCATATTTCTCTTCTCCTTTGAAAAGAATATCTTCTTCAACTTAAAACCTTTCCCTCCTCTCTTCAAAAGATCGATTTCTTGAGGTAGTCTACCTCCCCTCTCCCTTCAATAAGATGTCTGCCCGACTAAAAACTCGTTTCCCCTTCACCCATTGAAAAAGTGAGTTCCTGGAAAAATACCCCCCCCCCCCCCCCCCCCCCCCCCCCCCCCCCCCCCCCCCCCCCCCCCCCCCCCCCCCCCCCCCCCCCCCCAGGACAAAACAAGACACAAAGGTGAACACGAAAAAAGGAAGCTAAGCTTCAAGCATGTTTTCATTCATCCTTATCTTCGACAGAAAGATGAATGTGGAAGTTAGAAGATAGGCAAGGTAAGGCAAGGTGATTTGTCATAGACTCAGTTAGGGAAAAGAAAGATATTAATACCAGACCCAAACAGATCGTCAGCAAGACAGGAGTCAACGGAAACAACAAACAAAAGAGAGAGATAAGAGAGAGAGAGAGAGAGAGAGAGAGAGAGAGAGAGAGAGAGAGAGAGAGAGAGAGAGGCAGACAGACAGACAGGCAGACAGAGACAAGATGAACAAACCACTCATGTTTACTAAGGATGGATGACTGCAACGAAATCAGTATACATATCACAAATACTACGTTAGCTTGAGTTTGTACACTTTTTTTTGTCTTTTGAACAAATCGATGATGCTTTATCACGTTGGGACGTGTTACTGTGAAACTGAACGTAAAAGGACAGCTGTTCTAAACATCAGACACCCCCCCCCCCCCCCCCCCCCCCCCCCCCCCTCCCCGATGGTAACAGACTGAGAACAACACAGAGTGATGAATCTCGTGCGACGGGTGTTTGATCAGTCAACGGTGTCGTCTCCCAACGCTACTACGACTGCATGCGTTTCTATCCTCCTCTTTCAACTCCCAGTTCTCCCTCTTTCAATTCCAACTGTCTGCTGCTTTTGCTGGAGTCCTATACCTAGTTCAGTTTAGGGTGTAGCTTTGGGCGGTTTTTATGGGTTTGTTGTTGTTGTTGTTGTTGTTGTTCTGAAGAGCCTCATATTATAGAAACAGAAATACGGGGAAGATAACAAATTAACAAACAAGACATTGCAAAAAGTTAGAAGAAAGACGTCAGTGCAGAAAGAATGGGGGAGGGAGGAACCGGGGGGGGGGGGGGGGGGGGGAGAGAAGTGAAAACTGAAACAAAAGAATGTAAGGAAGGAATGATCGAACAAGACAGCAGAGAAGGAATGAACGAATAATAAAAGCAGAGAAAGAATGAACTAACAGGAGAAGAAAGAAAGAAAGACAGAGCAAACCGAACTGCCAACAAAGAACGAACAACATCAAAAAAAAAAAAAAAAAAAAAAAAAAAAAAAAAAAAAAAAAAAAAAAAAAAAAAAAAAGAAAGAAAGAAAGAAAAAGAAAATCAAGCAAGACAGCGAAGAAGCGCTAAAAAAATTATAAGACAGTGAAGTAAGAAAGAATGAATAAAACAATGTAGAAAGAATGAACAAACAAGACAAAAAAAAAAAAACATGAATAATAATGCATTGAAAGAAATACTGGACAAACAAGATAGGGGAGGGGGAGGGGGGGGGGGGGGGTGAAATGAAGAAACACACACATCATGGAAAGAAAGGGCCACGCATCTCAGTTGAATGTCTTCCATTGGCGTGTAGACAACAGACCATTCTCTAGACAACACGCTGCATGGGTCATTTGATCCTTTCAGCTCTCAGCATTCATTGTGAGGAAACAACAACAACAACAACAACAACAACAACACACAACAACACACACACACACACACACACACACACACACACACACACACACACACACACACACACACACGAAGAGAGAGAGAGAGGCAGTGTGTGTGTGTGTGTGTGTGTGTGTGTGTGTGTGTGTGTGTGTGTGTGTGTGTGTGTGTGTGTGTGTGTTTTTTTATTACAGACAGACAGGCAGATAAACAGAATTGTCTACATATCTGTATGACTGCCTCTATGTCTGTATCTATCTCTGAACTCATCTTAAGAGGGACAGACAGACAGACAGACAGACAAACAGACAGACGGACAGACCAACCACCCCCACACAAATCCATACAGTCAGCACCCACCCCCACCCCCGTCTCCACATCCCTCCCCCCATCCCCGACCCACACCCCCACCCTCACCCCACCCTTCCCCACCTCCTGCTTTCTCCTCTGTTTTTGGTTTTTCCCCAACGTCAGTGTTTCTATGTCCTCCTCCCTGCCCCTGCGCCCCCCTTCCCTCCTCCCCCCTCCCCAACAGACCTATGACGTCAGAGTGACGTCAAGAGGAGTGCTGTCGCAGTGTGTAGTGAGGTCGGTGCACCCTAGGCAATGCGGCGAACAGCTCTGTCCAACCAGATGGGCTCCGAGCCTCGCTGTAATCCAATTCCGTATTGTTCTGCCCTCCTATTGGTTACGGCTTTATCGCTCCGCGGAACGCGGGAAGGGGGAGAACTCCTCCGTCCACACGGCTGAGGCATTCATTACATCTCGTGCATGTAAATCTTTAAAACCAAAAGAAAAAAAAAAAAAAAAAAAAGAGAGAAAAATAAAAAGAAAGAAAGAAAAACCTTATTCTGTCTGTCTGTCTATGTGTCTGTGTGTCTGTCCGTCTGTCCGTCTGTCTGTCCGTCTGTCCGTCTGTCAGTCTGTCTCTCTCTCTCTCTTGAAAAATATCAACCTTCTCGTTAAATGGACACAATTCAATCCCATGTCTCTGCATCCTCAAAAAACGAAATTCATATTGATTACGACAAGGCAAAAAAAAAAACGTCAAAATGTAACCGAAAACTTGCCAGTCCTTTTTATTGGTAACGAAAAAATCAAAGAGGTTTCTAATCACAAAGTCTTAGGAATAGCAATCGACAACAACCCTATCTTGGTCGAAACATTTAGAACTTCTTTCCAAAAATCTTGCCGTAAAAACTGTATCAGCTCAGGAAAATAAAAAAAAACTATTTTTTTCAATCTTATATTCAACCAAATATTGACTATGCCTCGACACTCTGGGATTCAGCTAGCAATAAGTTGCTTAAACCATTGACTAGTATATACAAGAGAGCTGTCAAAATAACAATTGATGTACCCTCGCTAGGGCACCTGATTATGAACGAGCAGGTATCCTTCCATGTAAGACCAAACTATTGTACAACAAAGCACTCTTTATGCATAAATACTATACGGCAGTGCTCCTTCCTATTTAATGAAAATGTTTACTTCCAATGATCATCGACATTCGCATAAAATAAATCTCCCTTTCCCATCAATTATTTTATGCAAATCAAGCCTTGCTTATTCTGGGGGCTGGCTGTGGAATAATATCCCAGAAAAACTAAAAAAAAAAAAAACCAAACACTAGTAAGTTTAAATCCAATCTTTTTACGTACTTGATGTATCTGTCTGATCTTATACCACTTTACCCAAAGATGTACCAATAACTGCTCTGTGAAAATGTTTCATTTTCCTTATCAGTTCTTCCTTTACTTCCCCCCCCCTCCTCTCATTCTTATTGTCCCCCATCCCACCCCATCCCACTCCCACCCCCACCGTCTCCCACACCTTCTGTCGGTGTTCCCTCTGTACATAGATTTCTGTGTCCTTTTGTATTTTCATATTTCATATTTAAAGAGTGATTTTCCATTATTTCATATTAATCAATACTTTTTCTTTTCCTTTCTTAAATTTCTTTTGGCCCCGGAGGGCTGGATGTAAAAAAAGCAGTGATGCTTATTCCATTACCCTCTGAAAATAAAATTCGTCGTTCAATTCTCTCTCTCTCTCCTCTCTCTCTCTCTCCTCTCCTCTCTCTCTCTCTCTCTCTCTCTCTCTCTCTCTCTCTCTCTCTCTCTCTCTCTCTCTCTCTCTCTCTCTCTCTCTCTCTCTCTCTCTCAAATCTCTGTCTGTCTGTCTGTCTGTCCCCCCTCCCTCTTTCTGTCTCTCTCTGAAAACAAAACAAACATATATATATATATATATATATATATATATATATATATATATATATTAATATAATATATATAAAAATAGAATGTTTATATATAACATATATTATATATATCCCCATATATGGGTTCTGTTAAAACAGAATGTTTTTTAACAGATGTTGCTTAGGTATTTTAGGGGTGGAGCATTTTAAGAATTCTATTAGGTATTTTAGTGGTATTTTTGATATATATATATATATATATATATATATATATATAGAGAGAGAGAGAGAGAGAGAGAGAGAGAGAGAGAGAGAGAGAGATCGAACTATCAAACAAAAACCTCTTCTCGATTTATCAAACAAGAACCTTTCCTCACATTGTCAAACGGGATTCTCCCTTGGGCTGTCGAATTAGAAGCCCTTTTCGCATCATGAAATTAGAACCTCGCTTCGGCTTCTATTTAAATTTGTTTTTCTAACTAAAGTTTTATCACGTATTGAAATGAAAACTTTAATACAGTAACATACGTCGTTTTAAGTCTAAATTTTGCACACAGTGTTCAGTTCTTAAAGTATCTGTTTTTTCTTTCAGTTTTACTATTCATCTACTGTTTTAAACCTGGTGGCCGTTAAATTTATAACTTTTGAAAGACCTGAATGGTCAATAAAGATTGATTATTATTTTTACCGACCCTTTTCTTTCGCGGCTACTCTTGACTCATATGTACGCTGGGCACACATGGAAGTCAGTGAACTGAAAATGATCCTTTTTCAAATTATATTCAGATGAACGTTTTGATACTGCATACATCAAACACATTCCATACCACACACACATTCCATCTTCCCTCACCCATATTACTGGTTCTTTAAACACAAATGAATAAATGAAACGGTATCCAAGATCTTATCTTTTTTCTTCCTTTCTTTTCTCTGCCAGCCAGCCCCACTCTGTATCTCTCTTCGCCCCCCCCCCCCCCACCCCCCCCCCCCCCCCTCACCCCATCTCCCTCCCCCCAAGAGAAATCCCTCATAAATGTTCGCTAATAATTGTCAGTGAGTGCAAAATGAAAAAAAAAAAACGTCAAGCAGACAGTAAGCCCAGAAGTCCGCTCTACATGGGATGATGGATATTCCAGCGCCAGAAGATGGACGTTCTAGATGGCCAGCTTACAGGACTTGAACCTCTGCTCTATCGCTCATGACAGAGGATCAGGGCTTGCCTCTGCTCTATCGCTCATGACAGAGGATCAGGGCTTGAACTTGAACCTCTACTCTATCGCTCGTGACAGAGGATCAGGGCTTGAACCTCTGCTCTATCGCTCGTGACAGAGGATCAGGGCTTGAACTTGAACTGCTCTATCGCTCGTGACAGAGGATCAGGGCTTGAACCTCTGCTCTATCGCTCGTGACAGAGGATCAGGGCTTGAACCTCTGCTCTATCGCTCGTGACAGAGGATCAGGGCTTGAACCTCTGCTCTATCGCTCGTGACAGAGGATCAGGGCTTGAACTTCTGCTCTATCGCTCGTGAACAGAGGATCAGGGCTTGAACCTCTGCTCTATCGCTCATGACAGAGGATCAGGGCTTGAACCTCTGCTCTATCGCTCATGACAGAGGATCAGGGCTTGAAACCTCTGCTCTATCGCTCATGACAGAGGATCAGGGCTTGAACCTCTGCTCTATCGCTCATGACAGAGGATCAGGGCTTGAACCTCTGCTCTATCGCTCATGACAGAGGATCAGGGCTTGAACCTCTGCTCTATCGCTCATGACAGAGGATCAGGGCTTGAACCTCTGCTCTATCGCTCATGACAGAGGATCAGGGCTTGAACCTCTGCTCTATCGCTCATGACAGAGGATCAGGGCTTGAACCTCTGCTCTATCGCTCATGACAGAGGATCAGGGCCTGTGAAGATTTCTGGACCGTCTGAGCATCCGTCACAGTATACCTACCACCCACCGTTCATAACTGTTAC
>JADBJO010001224.1:270541-278041 GCA_016801955.1 Conus betulinus | reverse complement strand
AAAAATGTGAAGTTCATAGAATGTGATTTAAAATTTGTTGTAATGTATACGTAATGATTATTTCAACTTCGTGTGTGTGTGTGTGTGTGTGTGTGTGTGTGTGTGTGTGTGTGTGTGTGTGTGTGTGTGTGTGTGTGAAGATTGATTATTGTAAATGAAGGCAGAGCCAAGAAAATGCCAATGTTATACTGCAAAATGTTTTGCTCGAATCATGTAAGAAGCTGTACCATGCGACGACGACATTTTTTTTTTTTTTTTTTTTTTTTTTTTTTTTTGTCATGGGTGACTGGGGGAGGTCTCGTAAGTATTCATCACTGTGCCAGGATCACTGTCAGCTACTATTTAGCACTGGCAGGAAAATGCTTATGTTAAAGTTTACCAGGACCACACGCAGTTGCTGATAATACAATTAAACAGGGCCAGACAGAGATCACTACAAAGTTACAGTTTACCAGGGCCACAGGTAGATCAATACCAATGTTACAGTTTACCAGGGACACAGACAGATGAATAGATCCATACCAATGTTATAGTTTACCAGGGACACAGACAGATGAATAGATCAATACCAATGTTATAGTTTACCAGGGACACAGACAGATGAATAGATCATACCAATGTTATAGTTTACCAGGGACACAGACAGATGAATAGATCCATACCAATGTTATAGTTTACCAGGGACACAGACAGATGAATAGATCCATACCAATGTTATAGTTTACCAGGGACACAGACAGATGAATAGATCCATACCAATGTTATAGTTTACCAGGGACACAGACAGATGAATAGATCAATACCAATGTTATAGTTTACCAGGGACACAGACAGATCAATACCAATGTTACATTTTACCAGGGACACAGACAGATCAAATCAAAACCAATGTTACATTTTACCAGGGACACAGACAGACCAATACCAATGTTACAGTTTACCAGGGACACAGACAGATCAATATCAATGTTACAGTTTACCAGGGACACAGACAGATTAATACCAATGTTACAGTTTACAAGGAACACAGATAGAACAATACCAATATTACCAGGGACACAGACAGATCAATTCCAATGTTACAGTTTACAAGGAACACAGACAGAACAATACCAATATTACCAGGGACACAGACAGATCAATACTGATATTACAGTTTACCAGGGACATAGACAGATCAATACCAATGTTACGTTTTTACCATGGACACAGACAGATCAATACCAATGTTACAGTTTACCAGGGACACAGACAGATCAATACCAATGTTACAGTTTACCAGGGGTCAAAGACAGATCAATACCAATGTTAAAGTTTACCAGGGACACTGGCAGACAAATGTCGATGTTACAGAGTTATCAGGGCCACACATAGACAAATCCTTATTATACTTTACGAGAGACACAGACGATTGCCGATGTTACACTTTACCAGGACACACAGACGATTGCCTATGTCACACTTACCAGAGACACAGACAGACGATTGCCGATGTTACACTTTACCAGGGATACAGGCAGACGATTGCCGATGTTACACTTTACCAGGGACACAGACGATTGCTGATGTTACACTTTACCAGGACACAGACGATTGCCGATGTTACACTTTTACCGGGGGACACACAGACGATTGCCGGTGCTACACTTTGCCAGGGACACAGACAGACGATTACTGATGTTACACTGCACCAGGGACACAGACGATTGCCGATGTTACAATTTACCCAGGGACACAGACAGACGATTACCGGTGTTACAATTTACCAGGGACACAGACAGACGATTACCGGTGTTACACTTTACCAGGGACACAGACAGACGATTACCGGTGTTACACTTTACCAGGGACACAGACAGACGATTACTGATGTTACACTGCACCAGGGACACAGACGATTGCCGATGTTACAATTTACCAGGGGGCACAGACAGACGATTACCGGTGTTACAATTTACCAGGGACACAGACAGACGATTACCGGTGTTACAATTTACCAGGGAGACAGACAGACGATTACCGGTGTTACACTTTACCAGGGACACAGACAGACGATTACCGGTGTTACACTTTACCAGGGACACAGACAGATGATTCCCGGTGTTACACTTTACCAGGGACACAGACAGACGATTCCCGGTGTTACAATTTACCCAGGGACATAGACAGACGATTACTGGCGTTACACTTTACCAGGGGGACACAGACAGACAATTACCGGTGTTACACTTTACCAGGGACACAGACAGACGATTACCGGTGTTACACTTTACCAAGGACACAGACAGACGATTACTGGTGTTACAATTTATCAGGGACACAGACAGACGATTACCGGTGATACACTTTACCAGGAACACAGACAGACGATTGCCGGTGTTACAATTTACCAAGGACACAGACAGACGATTCCCGGTGTTACAATTTAACAAGGACACAGACAGACGAATACCGGTGTTACAATTTACCAGGGACACAGACAGACGATTACCGGTGTTACACTTTACCAGGGACACAGACAGACGATTACCGGTGGACACGCTTCCGGTGTTACACAGGACAGACAGACGATTACCGGTGTTACACTTTACCAAGACAGACATAGACAGACAGGACACAGACAGACGATTACCGGTGTTACACTTTACCAGGGACACAGACAGACGATTACCGGGTGTTACACTTACCAGGGACACAGACAGACGATTTACCGGTGTTACACTTTACCAGGGACACAGACAGACGATTACCGGTGTTACAATTTACCAGGGACACAGACAGACGATCACCGTGTGTTACACACTTTACCGGGTTACACAGACAGACAGACGATTGCCGGTGTTACACTTTACCAGGGACACGGACAGACGAATACCGGTGTGTTACACTTTACTTTACCACAGACAGGACACAGACAGACAATTACCGGTGTTACACTTTACCAGGGACACAGACAGACGATTACCGATGTTACACTCCACCAGACGGGTGTTACAATTTACCAGACACAGACGACGATTACTGGTGTTACATTTTACCAGGGACACAGACAGACGATTGCCGGTGTTACACTTTTACCAAGGACACAGACAGACGGTTACCGGTGTTACAATTTACCAGGGACACAGACAGACGATTCCCGGTGTTACACTGTACCAGGGACATAGACAGACGATTCCCGGTAATACACTTTACCAGGGACACAGACAGACGATTACCGGTGTTTCCCTCTACCAGGGACACAGACAGACGATTCCCGGTGTTACACACTTTACCAGGGACACAGACAGACGATCACCGGTGTTACAATTTACCAGGGACACAGACAGACAATCACCGATGTTACACTTTACCAGGGACACAGACAGACGATTGCCGGTGTTACACTTTACCAGGGACACGGACAGACGATTACCGGTGTTATACTTTACCAAGGACACACAGACAGACGATTCCCGGTGTTACGCTTTACCAAGAACATAGACAGACGATTCCCGGTGTTACACTTTACCAAGGACACAGACAGACGATTGCGGTGTTACAATTTACCAAGGGACACAGACAGACGATTTACCGGTGTTACACTTTTAGCAAGGTCACAGACAGACGATTACCGGTGTTACACTTTACCAGGGACACGGACAGACGATTACCGGTGTTACACTTTACCAGGGACACAGACAGACGATTACCGGTGTTACTCTTTACCAGGGACAGACGACGACCGGTGGTTTACTCTTTACCAGGGACACAGACAGACGATTACCGGTGTTACACTTTACCAGGGACACAGACAGACAATTACCGGTGTTACACTTTACCAGGGACACAGACGATTGCCCATGTTACTCTTTACCAGGGACACAGACGATTACCGATCTTACACTTTACCAGGGACACAGACGATTACCGGTGTTACACTTTACCAGGGACACAGACAAATACAACAAAAAACAGGGTGACCGTGCATACTGACACTGAGACGCACAGTTCACATATAAATCAAACATCTATCCAGATGGGATTCACCCCACACTTCGTTAATAGTTCCACGGGAATAGACCACACACACGCACACACGCACGCACGCACACACACACACACACACACACACACACACACACACACACACACACACACACACACACACACACACACTATTTGTTTACATGAACTCTCCCTTCCTCCAGCCCTCTTCCCACCTCATCCCCATTTACGCAACTCGTCTGTCTGTCTGTCTGTCTGTCTGTCTGTCTCTCTCTCTCTCTCTCTCTCTCTCTCTCTCTCTCTCTCTCTCTCTCTCTCTCTCTCTTAGCCCTAACACGGACCTTTGCGCTCGGCTGGGCTGAAAGCAACATTACTCCCCTCGCTCTCTCTGTCTCTCTGTCTCTGTCTCTGTGTGTGTGTGTGTGTGCTAGGATGAACAGTCTTTGAAGAATTCAAGAACACGACAGTTGCCATAGCTTTCTGGGTCACCGAATAATACACTTTATTGCCACGCTCCGTCACCAACCGGCGCTGTGCACCAAAACTACCCCCCGATCATTTCCTACTCATGGTTATTTTTGTCTCCTTCAAATACACTCCTCCTGTAACAAGATACCTACACCATTCATCATTCAAGCAGTAGTTTATGATGTCTCAACCTAATTTTAATCAACATATAATAATATAAGAGGGAATAAAATCCTTATGTATTTTTTTCTTTTTATCTGAAAATTGATTGTAAAATTTGATAGTATTTCTTATATCATTGTGAATGTACAAGATATTATGTGTCTAGTTTAGCGATTCAGAGACATGTAAAACACACACACACACACACACACACACACACACACACGCGCGCGCGCGCGCGCGCGCGCGCGCGCGCAACACACATGCACTCTCTCTCTCTCTCTCTCTCTCTCTCTCTCTCTCTCTCTCTCTCCTTCTCCTCTCTCAAGGTAAATAAGATGGTGTGTCGTACACACACAATTATATTCGATATCCATCCAGCTATTTCAGGTATAGGTCAAACATGAAGATGAAAACCTGACGTTTTTTTTTTTCCCTGTATGTAAAATTACTCAGCCCAGAATCATTGTTACATAAGCTGTGTTTTTTTGGAAGAGCTGGGTTACATTCTTGTTTCTGATCATTTTGGCCTACTTTGTTTTAAGTTCTGTATATATGAAACAATTATTCACTGAATCGCCATGGATAGCATGACAATTGCTTCATTAAACTGTCAAGGGCTCGGTGATTTACATAAACGTAGGGATGTATTCCATTATTTAAAACAGAAAAAATATTCAATATACTGTTTACAGGATACCCATTTTACTAATAAACTAGAGAAGTATGTAACTGCAGAATGGGGATATAAATGCTTATTTGCCTCGTTTCGTTCAAATTCCAGAGGTGTAGCTGTATTGTTTTCGAATAATTTTGAATTCAAAATTACAGATGTACAACAAGATGAAAACGGAAACTTCATAATTGTAACATTTAGTTCATTTGAAAAACAGTTTCTCTCCTGTTTAATGTGTATGGGCCTAATAAAGATAGTCCGATATTTTACAATTCACTTAAAGAAAACTATAAAGAGTTACAATATTAATAATATTATTGCTGTGGGTGATTGGAACATCACAATGGATCCACATCTAGACTGTTATAATTATGTACAAGATAATAATCCGAAAGCAAGAGAAGAACTCATAAACATGACAGAAGAAATAGGATTTGGCAGATATATGGAGGGAAGACAATCTGGACTGTAGGAGATATACCTGGCGAAAACGAACTCCTCTGAAACAAAGCCGACTAGACTTCTTTCTATTGTCTGATTATCTTTATATTTATCATGAAAAAATCTGACATTGAACCAGGCTATCGGTCTGACCATTCGATGGTTACATTATGCTTGAAATTTGGTAAAAATGAAAAATTCAAAGGATTCTGGAAATTTAATGTATCTCTATTTTACGCTACAATGAAAAAGAAAACAACAACAGAAAAAGAGACCAAGATTTTAAAACGCATTGAAAGTCTTGAAAATCTTGAGAATAAAACCAGAAATTGAATTAAGAATGATTGAAGAAAAAAACTATGAACTAAGAGCAATCAGGGAACAAAAAAATGGAAGGTGTATTATTAAGATCAAAAGCAAGATGGATTGCAGATGGTGAAAAAAATATCAAAATACTTTTGCAACCTTGAAAAAAGAAACTATATTAATAAACAAATGACTAAAACTAGTGACTAAAGATGATGAAATAATAACCGAACAAAAAGATATTTTGAAGGAGGTTGAAACATTTTTACGAAAATTTATACAAGAAAAAGATAACTGAAAAGTGCGAAATCAGAAAACTTGTTAAAAAAAATCCACAGTTATCTGAAGGTTGAGAAAAACATATTGGAAGGAGAAATCACTATAGAGGAAGCAAGCGAAGCTTTAAAAAATATGAAGCATGGTAAAAGCCCAGGTACAGATGGCTTTGGGCGCCGAATTCTTTAAATTCTTTTGGAAAACACTGGGCCCCACTGGTTGTACGATCTATAAATGAATCTTACAAAGACGGAGAATTTTCGACAACACAGAAGCAGGGACTAATTATTTTGCATACCAAAAGGTGATAAACCCAAAGAATATATAAAAAATTGGCGTCCTATTTCCCTCCTAAATGTAGTGTACAAAATAGCTTCCTCATGTATTTCAAAAAAAGAATAAGAAATGTTTTACCATCTCTCCATCAGTGAAGATCAAACAGGTTTCATGGCTAACAGATTTATGGGTGACATATTAGACTAATTTATGATTTGATTAATTATTTAAATGCGAAAAAACCTCCCTGGACTGTTGCTCTGTATAGACTTTGAAAAAGCCTTCGACTCACTCGATTGGGATTTTATGTTGAATGTTGTAAGGGCTTTCGGGTTGGGTGAAAGTATGTCACTGGATGTTAAAAACATTCTATAAGGATATTAAATCAACTGTTATTGTAAATGGCCAGGCTGCTCAGTGGTTTAAAGTAGAAAGAGGATGTAGACAGGGAGACCCCTAGATGCTCCTTACTTATTGCGTCATATGCGCAGAAATTTTAGCCGTAATGATAAAGGAAGAAAAGAAGATAAAAAAGGCAGTAAAAATAAATGATGTAGAAACACAAAATTGATCACAGTTCTCGCTGATGACACTCAATTAGTAAAAACAATGGCGACAAAAATTCTTTTTGAACAGTCTATTAATATACTTACCACGTTTGGAAGAGTTTTCAGGACTCCTCATGAACAGCGAAAAAAAAACAAGCAAATAGGGCTAGGATGTGGGAATCATAAAAACTCAAACCAAAAAAAAGTATTGTCCTCATCAAAAAAATCATATGGAACCCTTCTCAATCAAATACCAATTCAACTCGGTGTTTGGTTTACCTCAAGACTTGAAAGAATGTGAAAACATGAATTATGAGGGCAATAAAATTTGCAGAAGTTAAAACATTATTCAAAATTTCA
>JADBJO010001224.1:248041-263041 GCA_016801955.1 Conus betulinus | reverse complement strand
CTACTATACCCTATACAGAGCCATGGTGAAATACATGCTTTGTACCCTGTAGAAGTAGTCATGGTGAAGGAAGTCATGATGAGATACATGTCCACCCTCCATTGTACCCTGTAGAATGGTAGGGAGTCTGAAGAGATACATGTCCACCCTCCACTGTACCCTGTAAAATGTCATGGACAGGGATCATGTGGAGTACATGTCCACCCTCCACTGTACCCTGTAGAATGGTCTTGGACAGGGAGTCATGTGGAGATACATGTCCACCCTCCACTGTACCCTGTAGAATGGTCTTGGACAGGGAGTCATGGAGAGATACATGTCCACCCTCCACTGTACCCTGTAGAATGGTCTTGGACAGGGAGTCATGTGGAGATACATGTCCACCCTCCACTGTACCCTGTAGAATGGTCTTGAAAAGGGAGTCGTGGTGAGATACATGTCCACCCTCCACTGTAACATGTAGAATGATTATGGACAAGGAGTAATGGCGGGATGGCTTCAGTTACAAAACAAATCCATGAAACATATTTCCCTCTTTCTTACAGTGGAAACACTTGTCTTTTCTCGGTGGCTAAAAATAATGTTTTTCTTCTCTTTTGTATTTTCCTGTTTTTCAATAACATCAACAAAACTTGACTGAAACTGCACGCCCTTCATCCGCACTGTATTCTCCAGGTACCACTTCTATACAAAGGGAGAGAGAGAGAGAGAGAGAAGGAAAAAAAAAAAACAGCTTTGGCCCACACTGACGCTGAGATGTTTCTGAGGTAATTGTTCACACCTGTGCTGCTGGCCATGATGTAAAAAGACACAGCGACTTGAATGAACTTGTAAAAGTGACAATCTGTCATCACTGCCACAATCCTTCCGGCCAGACGCAATCAAAGGACTGGTTATATCATAGAGACTGTTGAGGGGGAAAAAAAGAACGAAACACAGACTAAGGAAAAATAAAAAGAAAGAAAACGAAAGAAATAAATACAACTGAAATCACATGACTTTAAACCCTTCAGTGAATATTGTATATCTTTGTCAAATCAAAATTAGCCATTACTAATCACATGCAGTAATGATATTTTTTTTTAATTTGTCTGAAAAATGAACGCCTGTTACGGAATAAATGGGTGAACCCAGGCAGGTTCAAAAGCTTGTCGTGTGATTGCCAAATCGACCAAGAACATTTCGTGTGTGGAAGAAGAGACAGAAAGATGCCAAATCGAGAACATTTCGTGTGTGGAAAAGAGACAGAAAGATGCCAAATCGACCAAGAACATTTCGTGTGTGGAAGAAGAGACAGAAAGATGTGAGACCAAGAACATTTCGTGTGTTTCGAAGAGACAGACAAACGTGTACACTACGTAAGGAATTTATCTATGGGAATTATTTCAATGTGAGACAGGACTCTCACTTTCTTTCGCCTCCACAAACGTTACATATATGTTTGACGCAATATTTGTATATTACATAACTGTTACTTCTGCATCAGATGTTAAAGAGAGAGAGAGACAATGTGCGTTACTGAGAGAGAGAGAGAGAGAGAGAGAGAGAGAGAGAGAGAGAGAGAGAGAGAGAGAGAGAGAGAGAAACTTACCTGACGCAAACGTTTTGGGTTTTTCCCCCCGAACAGAGAAGTCTCAGAGCGCAATAAACAGAAGAGAAAATTATTTCAGAAGCTAGCAAAAGCCTTCAACTTGAAAATGAGAATAGTGCACATCGAGTTATGGAGTCTATCGATTGCCTGTGTACTCCACGCGCGTGTGTGTGTGTGTATGTGTGCGTGCGTGCGTGCGCGCGCGCGCGCGTGTGTGTGTGTGTGTGTGTGTGTGTGTGCATGCGTGTGCGCACGCACGAATGTGTGTGTGTGTGTGTGTGCGCGCGCGCGTGTATGTGTGTATGTGCGTGTGCGTCTGTGTATGTGAATCTGTGCAAATGTGTGCGCGCGGTCCTGTGTGCGTGTATATGTATGTGCTCGTGCGCGCGTGCGTGCGTGTATGTGTGTAATCATGAAGAGAGAGACATCTCTCCGAACACAATCTAAGCCATAAGCTTGTTGCTGCCCTTTCGCTGGGAATGTTGGTAATGTGGAATCCAGTTGTCTGCAAACCAGGCCACTTTTCAAGCCAATCTGGCACGACACAGAGTTGTGGCACACTGACTTTTCCCCAGTCGATTGAACTGCAGCTGTAGGCAGGCAGACAGGCAGCTCTGGCACCCGTGACAGACGACCAACAACAACAACACGTGTCACGCACTCATCCTCACTGCCACAATGCAATGACGCAACAGGAAGCCACCACCCTCTTTATCACACCTCACCCCAGTTGCTGCCGACGGCAAAAATGGACTAACTGACATCCAAAGAGACATGCCTACTTCACCGGCGAAGAAACGAAACAATAACGCCTGAAGAACAGTCTATATTTATCATGCCCCTCCCTTAGGTTCCGTGTCTGTCTCGCCGACATCCGCCCTGTGACCTGTGTCGATATCGTGAAATGCGAGGAGTATTTCAGTCACATTACATCAGCAGTTTCCACGCTACTCGCTGATACAGAACGCGTGGAGGATTTGCCGCTTGCTTTGACAAAATGAGCATGAAGGTCCAAACCTATTCTCTGGTTCCGTAAGTTTGTGTATACTGGCTGTCGGTTCTGCAGAATGTTTGCCATTATGGCTGTTTATGGGATTTTTTGTTGCATTGAAATTTTTGTCTGTGATCATTTTGAATACTTGTCTTCATACTGTGATCATTGTGAATGCTTGTCTTCTGATCATTTTGAATACTTGTCTTCATACTGTGATCATTCTGAATACTTGTCTTCATACTGTGATCATTTTGAATACTTGTCTTCATTCTGTGATCATTATGAATACTTGTCTTCATACTGTGATCATTCTGAATACTTGTCTTCATACTGTGATCATTCTGAATACTTGTCTTATTACTGTGATCATGTTGAATACTTGTCTTCATACTGTGATCATGCTGAATTCTTGTCTTCATACTGTGATTATTCTTGTCTTCATACTGTGATCATGTTGAATTCTTGTCTTCATACTGTGATCATGTTGAATACTTGTCTTCATACTGTGATCATGTTGAATACTTGTCTTCATACTGTGATCATGTTCTGAATACTTGTCTTCATACTGTGATCATTATGAATACTTGTCTTTCATACTGTGATCATGTTGAATACTTGTCTTCATACTGTGATCATTATGAATACTTGTCTTCATACTGTGATCATGTTGAATACTTGTCTTCATACTGTGATCATGTTGAATACTTGTCTTCATACTGTGATCATGTTGAATACTTGTCTTCATACTGTGATCATTACTGAATACTTGATCATTTCATACTTGTGATCATACTGTGATTCTGAATACTTGTCTTCATACTGTGATCATTCTGAATACTTGTCTTCATACTGTGGTCGAAGTAAATGAAGCAGAATGACTGGCGCACGGATAAAACGCAAAATGTAACAACGCGGTAATCTGCACCAAAGCTGTAACAATGCACTAGTCCGAACGAAAAATGTAACACAGGGTAAAATATGAAACTGCAGCTAATGTCCAAGAAAAACTTAAGAATGCGGGCTCCTGTAGGGAGCTGTACTATAGCAATAATTTCCTTTTAGCAGACTGTTTTTAGACTCGTTGCATCGTCTCTTTTTTTCTCATGATGGGACTGCTATAGTTATTTTTTTACTTTTTTTGTATCACCGCGCTCATAGTAGCCTACTTTCACCCGCTTTGTGGATAATCATCAGTAGTTAAATCAACCTCTTTCATAAATTGTCTTAAAATGATACTGTGGCTATTTGTCATTTGTTTTTCTCCATGAAAGGAAAATAACTTTTCTTTCTGTCTTTCTTTTTTTTTTAACATCTGAGACTGTCCTGTCAAGGTTCTTCACAACAAACAAATGGCAGCTGCAACATCACCAAACCGGACCAAATGCTATCGTCTGCTTGGACGAGAGGAATAGAGGTAACACCTTGTTATGAGTTTCTCTCTCCCTCTCGCTCTCTCATGCCCCCGCCCCCCCCCCCACCACCACCCCTCCTCTCTCTCTCTCTCTCTCTCTCTCTCTCTCTCTCTCTCTCTCTCTCTCTCTCTCTCCCTGGGCTGAGTCAGATGACAATTAGCCTGTGAACTTCTCAGCTGACAACCCCTTTCAACACCCAGCAAGGCTAATGGCACCCTGTCTCTCCAAATTATTTGTTTTTTGTCTCTTACAGTCTCATTCCCACCTGTCCTATCTGCCTGTCTAATCTGCCGATGGAATCGCACACAACTCTCTCTCTCTCTCTCTCTCTCTCTCTCTCTCTCTCTCTCTCTCTCTCTCTCCTCACACACACACACACACACACACACACACACACACACACACACACACACACACACACACAAAATTACTATAGTGATTACATTAAAATATTCACAGATGGATCTGTACTTGATAATGGCAATGCAGGTTCAGCATTTGTAATTCCTACTAAGAAAACAGTCAAACGATATCATATAGGTAATCACTATTCAGTTTTTACTGCAGAGTTGTTAGCTATTTTAATGGCTTTACACCATATTGAGGAGTTACCTAGTTATAAAATATTACTCTGTAGATTCTAAATCGGCATTACAAGCTATCAAAGATCAAAATGCCAAAAAAGCGTATTGAAATAATACTAGAAATCAGACATGTAATTCATCAATTGGCATGTAAAGACATTAGTGTAACTTTTTGCTGGGTTTCTACCCATTGTGGAATATCTGCCAATGAACTGGTTGATAGAGCAGCTAAAAATGCAGGACGTAATACTGATGGGGCAATTCTAATTAACATAAATTTAGATCTGCACGAGTATTATAATCACATTGAAAAACTAACGAAAGATAAGTTTGATAACATGCTGAAGACATCAGATAGCCAAAATTCACACAATTGTATAAAAAGCGTCAGCACAATAAATTCCAAATTAGTTTTAAATCATATATCTGATACAAGTTCAAGGCACATTAGTTCTCTGATGTTCAAAATTCGTTTAAATGCTTTTTAATACAAAATTTTCTAAAGATATTAAATGTATATGTGGAAACCAAATTTCAATTAATCACCTGATTTTACACTGCCCTAATATCAAAGAATTAATGACGAAAACTAGAGGGGATTTACTGACTCGTCAAATACCATTAACTGTTCAGGAAGTTTTAAATGACTTCCATCTTCTTAAATGTTTTTCAGAAGTTTACACCTTAGTCCTATTGGTCTTTTCCTTTGAATACTTAATTTATTGTTGGATTAAATTGTTGCTATATAATCTTCCGTTAATTGTTAAGTCACGTTTGATATAGATAGTAAACCTCACTTTCCTTTCTACTAATTCTGTTATTTTTTCACAATTCATATCCCATTTAAAGCTTGATCATTATATAGAATAGTAAGTATGTAGGAAAATTACATGGCATGTAGGAAAATTACATAATTTTTACCACCATACACTCTCAAAAACAATGTCAACGCATGCAACGCATGCATTAACAATCTCTACTTTCATACCTTTATTTCTCCTAACCTCCCCCCCCCCCCCCCCCCCCCCCCCCCCCACACACACACACACACACACACACCCTTTCCCGTTTAATATCATTTAAGGGTGAACAGACGTAAACTAAAGAACGAACGAACGAACACACACACACACACACACACACACACACACACACACACACACACACACACACACACACACACACACACACACACACACAGCGCGAACTCTGTCGCACACGCACGCATCCTCGCTGGTATGCATGTACAAAGCACTTTATCATGTTTCCTTCTGGCCACATGATACGGTAGATTTATCAATATCCGTATTTATGTGTGCATGTCTGTCCAGCATGTGAATGCGTGTGTGCGTGTGTGAGAGCGTGTCCGTGCGTGCGGTGCATGCGAGCCTGCTTTGTGTGTGTGTGTGTGTGTGTGTGTGTGTGTGTGTGTGTGTGTGTGTGTGTGTGTGTGTGTTTAGTTGCCAGTTTTCAAACAAACTTAGTGGTGATATTTGAAATTGGGACAGACTTCGGTTTTCAGTCAGGATATTCTGCCAGTGTGCAAGCTCTGAATAGTTGCAAGTCTGATCAAGATGTCACACAGCCTTTTAAGCAAACGCAAAACAAAATGGCTGACAGCAGCCTCAAGCTGGACTGCAATTAGCAACTTCCGTAAAGGGACAGAATCCTGAGTACTTTCGGCCTGGCTGTTCCATCACACATGAAGGTGGGGGGGTTGTACACTGTCAAGATGCTGTTTTATGTGGCTTTCCTTTCAAATAAACATCTATGTCTTGAAGCATTTATTATATTAAGTGAACTGGTCTGGCGATTTTTGACACGCTGTCGCTGTCATCTGTCTTGGTTTATTTCTTTCATTCATTTATTGTGTGTCAATGAGTAGGCTACTCCATTCTTTAGAGAGAGAAAAAAAAAAGGGGGGGGGGGGGGGGGAGCAACCTCATGCATTATATTCCTGACTTTCTTTCTTCACAATGCGGTGATTATCGCTCTCGGTGAGGTGTTTCATATTTGGCAGCTTCCCCCTACTCATAGTGCCCCAGCACAAACTCTTCATCTTCTTGCCCGCTCGCTACAGGACGTACATGTCTCTCTCTGTCTCTCAGGTTAAAGATGCTTGCTTTGGCCGGATCAAACACGGATACATCACAAGCCGTGACTGGCACTCAGACGCAATCAAGCGGAGCATCTCCTCCACCTCCTGAAAGCCGGCCAGTCCAGCTCATCCCTAATTGATCAGACTCTGATTGTCGGGCCAAAGGTGGCCGTAGATTGGTGAGCTTTGTGGGAAAAGATCAGGGGATCGATAGCGCCAAATCTGCCCCCACTTACTGTCTGAGCCGCCCAGATCAGAGCGAATGTGGCAGATCTCGGATTTCAAATAAGTCTGTGCGACCTTTTTTGTGATATCAGCTCAGATTCGTCCCGGCGTTTTTCTCTTGTCCTTGTCCTCCTCCTCCTTCTTCTTTTCTTCTTCTTCTTCTTCTTTTTCTTCTTCCTCCTCCTCCTCTCCTCCTCCTCCTCCTTCTCTCTCTCTTCCTCTTCTCGTCCTCCTCCTCCTCCTCTTCCTCTCCTCTCCTCTCTTCCTCCTCCTCCTCCTCCTCCTCTTCTCCTCCTCCTCCTCCTCCTCCTCCTCCTCCTCCTCCTCCTCTCCTCTTCTTCTCCTCCTCTTCCTCCTCTCCTCTCCTCCTCCTCCTCCTCGTCTCCTCCCTCCTCCTCCTCCTCGTCTCCTCCTCCTCCTCTTCCTCCTCCTCTCCTCCTTCTTCTCCTCCTCCTTCCTCCTCTCCTCTTCCTTCTCCTCCTCCTCCTCCTCCTCTTCTTCTTCTTTTCTTCTTCTTCTGCTCCCCTTCTCCTTCCTCCTTCTTCTTTTTCTTCTTCTTCTTCTTCTTCTACCATACCATACCTATAAGCAAGAGTGCGTATTCACACACACACACACACACACACACACACACACACACACACACACACACACACACACACACACACACACACACACACACACACACACACACACACACACACACACACACACACACACACACACACAACACCACTTAGTCACACACACACACACACACACACACACACACACACACACACACACACACACACACTCATACATATCTCACAACAATGCACACAACAGCATGCGCGCGCGCGCGCGCACGCACACACACACACACACACACACACACACACACACACACACACACACACACACACACACACACACACACACACACACACACACACACACACACATATATATATATATATATATATATATATATATATTGATACGTATAAGACACACACACTCACACACCACACACACATCCGCACACACACCACACACACACCACTTCACACACAACACACACACATCACACACACACACAACACACTGGTCCAACCGCACATTGATTTGATGGTGAATGGAAGAGGAAGAAAGAACTGCTATTGATACGTGAAGAGGGTTGTCTTCCTACTCAAATGTGTCCGCAGTATGTGCCAAAGTCTGGTCCAGCTTCACATGAAATGGTGTGGGGACATCAGGAGGTTGTGGCAAAGTCTGGTCCAACTTCACATGACATGGTGGGGGACATCAGGAGGTTGTGCCAAAGTCCGGTCTAGCTTCTCATGAAATGGTGGGGGACATCACGAGGTTGTGCCAAAGTCTGGTCCAACTTCACATGACATGGTGGGGGGACATCAGGAGGTTGTGGATACGTCTGGTCCAACTTCACATGAAATGGTGGGGGACATCAGGAGGTTGTGCCAAAGTCTGGTCCAACTTCACATGACATGGTGGGGGACATCAGGAGGTTGTGCCAAAGTCTGGTCCAACTTCACATGACATGGTGGGGGACATCAGAGGTTGTGCCAAAGTCTGGTCTAGCTCCTCATGAAATGGTGGGGGACATCACGAGGTTGTGCCAAAGTGGGTCTAGCGTCTCATGAAATGGTGTGGGGACATCAGGAGGTTGTGGCAAAGTCTGGTCCAACTTCACATGAAATGGTGGGGGACATTAGGAGGTTATGACAAAGTCTGGTCCAATTTCACTTGAAATGGTGTGGGGACATCTGGAGGTTGTGGCAAAGTCTGGTCCAACTTCACATGAAATGGTGTGGGGGACATCTGGAGGTTGTGGCAAAGTCTGGTCCAACTTCACATGAAATGGTGTGGGGACATCAGGAGGTTGTGGCAAAGTCTGGTCCAACTTCACATGAAATGGTGTGGGGACATCAGGAGGTTGTGGCATAAGTCTGGTCCAACTTCACATGAAATGGTGGGGGACATCAGGAGGTTGTGCCTCT
The DNA here is from genome assembly GCA_016801955.1 of Conus betulinus. Classification (NCBI taxonomy): domain Eukaryota; kingdom Metazoa; phylum Mollusca; class Gastropoda; order Neogastropoda; family Conidae; genus Conus; species Conus betulinus. Next base: position 254,137 of record JADBJO010001224.1, on the reverse strand, counting down.
CAAGGGAGATGGAAACAATGTGAGTCTGGTTTGACAGCTATTCAACCGGCAGATATCTGCCAGTTGTCCCTACCAATCGCAGGAGAATTTACAGAATTCGATAAATCGTGAAGTCCGACCTACATATGTAACATTTTTAAGTAAAAGAGACAGAAGTGAACAATCAAGATTAAGCTTATACAATCTAGTTTTGAATCCATTTTTTTTTTTTTATCAATTCACAATCCACTTCATCTCCAATACAATCAAGTAAATGTAGCCAGTAGGGGTTAGAGGTTAAAGGGAAATGTTTTCTAATCAAAGAAAAAAAAAAGATTCCAATTACCCGATTACTTGCAGCGAATTATGTACAGGTTCATCGTGTCAAGGGCACAGCATTATAACAGTTGGAACCCATCTTTCTTCTTCCAATAACTGACCCGAATCGGGCACCCTGTTACTGCTGGGCGGACAAAAATTATTTTCAAGCGATTGAAATCCGATCTCACGAGTGGTTCGAACCTACGACCGTCAGCTCACAGAGTGGCCTTTAACATTGGACCCTGGTTCAGTAATTAGCTTTCCCATGAGCGAGAAACAGTAACGTCCTGTAACTGGTAGGCGAGACGGTCGAAGTTCCTGCTCCCATTATTGTCTTCTTCGATGGAACGGTTAGTACAGTCCTACATGCGTTGAGTTCCAAACAGGAGCTAGAGATCCGCAGACCAAGGAAATTATAGCGTGTAGTTTGCAGAGTATCAGGCGCAATCATCCCAGGGACCATTCTGAAGTGAGGGCCACCCCGACCTCTCACCGCCACCACCGCTCGCTACATTGAAGCCCAAGCCCAGTCAGGCTTTTCATAAGCGTGGGGAAAGGCCCGGGGGTATCGGTGTTAATGGTAGATATCTTCCACACCCGCTCGCCTGTCGTGGACATAGACACAGCTGGAAAATCGATGACTAAACAAGGCGTTGGGTTTGATGGGCGCACAACTTTCAGATTTCTTTTCTCAGTCCACACACACACACACACACACACACACATACACACATGGAGCGGTAAACTATATATACACACACACATATATATATATATATATATATATATATATATATATATAAAAGGAAGTAAATCGATATAGCGCTGGCTATCAGGATATGAGGAGAGCCGGCGCTCGAAACAGATGTTTTAAAACTCCTTTTACATTTTTAGGGGTTGCTCGAGCATTTTAAGAATTTTATTGGGCATTTTAGTGGTATTCTTGATATATATATATATATATATTTTTTTATTATATATTTATTATTTGTTTGTTTAAAATAAGGTATTAAAAGGAAAAAGGAAGTTGCTCCCCAAGGGGTTGAGCACCTTTGAATTTTTATTAGGCTTTTTAACAGCATTTTCTGATATATATATATATATATATATATATATATATATATATATCAGTCATTGCAACACCAAGCTGCTCTGTAAGTTGCTGGAATGGTGCTCGGTACTCATCCTTGGAATTTATTAGATTATTGTGATTTAGTCCCTTGTGGATTCATTCCAAGAACTGGCCCTCAGCACTTGTGTCTTAAGATGATATTTGCTTTTTTTACACATTTTTTTTATTTTTCACAAGAAATGTAACTTCTTTTACTTTTTCGTGATTTTCTTTTGCTTCTTAGGTGGCACCTTTGCTTTTTTTTTTTTTTTGAAAACTCAACAAACAAACTACGGTATTGCACACCAGCCTTTTTCTGGGATAGCTTCCTTTTAAAACAGAAAAGGCAGAGGAGTCAAACTACCACTTTCCGTGGTCACTGAGGAGAAACAATCAGGTTTCGAATACCGGTATCTGACCAGGAGCTATATATTAGCTTCTCCGCCATCAGTCGCTCCATTTTGTCCCTTATATATTAGCGAGTTTCGTCCCTAATATTCCCCATTCATTCACCCACTCAAGCACATACTGTTAGTTAGGCAGAATCGTCTACCACTGCAGATATGTATGCTTATCTCCCCCTATTGAGCCCGAGGAGAGAGCCAGCGCTCGAAACAGATCTGTTGATTTTAAAGCCTTCCTTTTACCATTCTATTTTTCACAGTATATATATATATATATATATATATATATATATGAATATCACTAATATGCCTGGTAAAAAAAATATATATATATATATTACCGAGATTACGAGCAACAGAAACACATATAGATTGAAAGATAGAGAAAGATTGATAGGGAGGGAGAGAGAGAGAGAAAAAAAAAGGGGGGGGGGGAGGATGGTGCTGTCTTTATTAATGAGGATGAGATAAGCACTTATGTGTTTTTAACATCCGGTCCTCGCCCCGATTAGGGCTAACAAAATGAAAATGAAACACATGAAGCATGCAAGAAGAAGACGGAGAAGCAGAGAGAGAGGAAGGAGAGAACTCTTTATTTACGAGGGTAATATATAAGCACAAATGTGTTTTTAATATCCGCTTTTCGCCGCGATTTAGGTTCACATTTAAAAAAATTGTGTGTGAAGCTTGCAAGAAGAAGAAGAAAAAGATGATGAGAGAGAGAGAGAGAGAGAGAGAGAGAGAGCCCACATGCGTGCGAAGAATCAACTCAAGAAATTTCACAAAAATACCAGAAATCTCATCATGCCTAGCAATATTAACAAGAGCTTTCTAATTCATCGTCAGACTCTCACTTAACAAGAAAGAAAAAGAAAGAAAGAAAAAATCTACCCGGCTTCAAATGAAATACCGTCACAAAATGTTTGTATATCATGAAGATTCGAAAGATCATGTGACAGGTGGGTATCCCCTATGTATTATAATGGCTACCATCGCAATCTGTAATGACTCCTGTCATCTTATATCAGGCTGATAAATGATGGGCAAGAAGAAAGTCTGGGGACAGCTTGACAGTAGAAGGTCCTCAGAGAAGAAACCCCACCCACACAAGTGTTTGGGCAATGAATTCAGTTCACTCTAAGAAGGCAAGGTCGCATGCAGGTCATGACTCACAGACGCCTTTCCGCTGCCAGAATTTCTTTTCCTGGTGTTGCCGGAATTCAAACCACAACTTTCCGGATACGTGGGCATCTTAATGCCTCGCCTTTTTAGACAGATATTTGCCTGCACCACTATCGGATACCTGTTTTAAGTTAAAAGCCTTTTTTCACTTTTGTTCCTTCTTGGCCAGGTCCAGCTGGGACTCTTTTCAGCTGCCTCCGCCATTGCTTTCAGGCTTCTATGCCCTCTTCTAACAGGAAATCCCGAGATGCCTCACGACATCGTAGGCCGATGATTTACTAAACCACTTGCTCCAACTGCTACGATGTAAACTTCAGTTTCGAAACTGGCATACTTTTGTGCCTTGTACATGTGAGCTTGCTCCATTCCGCTTTCACACGACACGCTTAGTTTAATCAGAATCAGTTGCTATGGTGATCTTCAATGGAGTACAATGTCTGATCTCATGACACCCTTCGTGAGGATCTCTGGGTGGTGTTCCTCTTCCGGTCATCCGCTCCATTCAATAAAACCCGAGTCCGTGTTGTTGATGTCACACCGTGATTGATGTCTGTCTGCTAAATGGAACATTTGTCACTTCAGGCGTTTCTGGCGGCGTTGTATAATTCCCTTTGATAGTGCTCGCCGCATTTGCGATTACCTGAAGCACTTGGTCCTGTCTTCATTAACCTTGAATCTCCTCTGTTCATCGCTGCTTTGTATGAACTCAGCGGGTGTTTCATTGCTGGTGTGCCCTGACAAAGCAACACGCAGGGAGGTCCGATTTCACCCATGTCCCCCAGGGGCCAGAATGGCTCAGCTGGTAGAGTGCCGAACTCGTGATCCTGGTGATCCAGGGGTTGCGGGGTTAAATCTCCGCCAGGCCGTTTCTTTAAAGGGGGATTTTTTTTCTCTCGGAGTTGAAATTGGTGTGACTCCATTTTTCGAATGAGACTATAAATCGAGGTTCCGAGTGTGAACTCACGCACATAAGATTTTGCTTACTCGTAAAATCCATCGAAAACTTTCGGAAGAGAAGACAGTTAGGCCGTTGGTATGGATAAAACGTACACACATAGCTTGTGCCTCCTCCGTAAAAATCGACCGAATGAGCGGAAATCCGAGTGACTGATATTTGACTCAGTGACATGGGAAACCATTGATTAGACCCAGCAGGCAGTGCTTCGGTCGGCTCTACCCAGACAGGCAGACTGTTTTGTAAATGTGAAAATGAACTATAAAAAACGCTTAGAGCTAGGATTCTAATCGAGGTCATAGGCGGTGTGTTAGTGTGAGGATGATGATGATAATGATGATGATGATGATGATGATGATGATGATGATGATGATGATAATGATAAGAAGGAGGAGGTGGGGCTAGGAGGAAGTGGTGGAGGAGGAAGAGGAGGGGGAGAAGGAAGAGAAGAAGAAGAAGAAGAAGAAGAAGAAGAATGATAATAATAATGATTTCATCGGGTTTGAATTCGAGAGCAAGAGGTCATATATGGATCTGAGGATGACGCTGATGCTAAGGGGTGCCGTTTGCGGTATGTCATTTAATAATAATAATAAATAATAATGAATACTTATATAGCGCCTATTCTCGGCTAGAGACCAAGCTCTAAGCGCTTTACAATCCACACTCGCTTACACAACGGGCTGCCAACCTAGGTAGTGCCGACTGAAGAGCGGCCAGCTGGCGCTTCATTCAACCGTTTCCCGTGTCATGCAGTCAATATCGTTCAATATTGTTCACTCAGTTTCCTTACTTCCTCCATTCTTTCAATCTCTCACGCAGGGTGCATGCTATGTATAACGTGTCATCCATACCAACGGCCAAACTGGCCTTCTCTTCCGAAAGTTGGTGATGGGATTTTACGTGTGTGCAAGATGTTATGCGTGCGTTCACACACGGAACCTCGGTTTATAGTCTCATTCGAAGGACTGTATGTGGAATGGAGTCAGAAACCAATGATAACTCCGAGGGGAAAATCCCCCTGTACCGAAATTCGAACCCGTAACCTCAGGATCACGAGTCCGAGTCCGGCGCTCTACCAACTGAGCTATTCCGGCCCCCCATTTCAGCTAGACTTCTTTGGAGTGCGGTATCCCACGAGGTCCACTGCCCCTGGTAGTCCTGCAGGACTACCTCTGGGTTCTCTTGGTATCCCTTCTCTCTCTTGTTGCTTGTTTTGCCCTTTGGTCGCCGTTTCATTTCTGTTGAACCTAATCTCTGCTGGTTCGCATATGCCATGCTTTTTCCTTTGTCTTGAGGTTTTCCTTTGTCTTGAGGTTTTCCTTTGTCTTGAGGTTTTCCTTTGTCTTGAGGTTTTCCTTGGCACATCCATTGCCTCCAGGACTTTTCATTTTCTGCCAACTTTAGCTTGGGTTAAACTGACTTGCTCTCTTAAGTCCTAAAACATGGTAAGTGACCTTGCCCTGCCCACTTTGTACTCCTTGAGGATGGATTTCAGGAGCAGCTTCAGCTTTGACTGGCGACAGTAGAGTGCAGTCATAAATTACGGGTGCATAACAACTGGGTCCCCTACCCATCTTATATGTCTTGTTGTTGTTGTTGTTTTTAAGAAATTGATTTAAGAATACATGTTAAGAATCATTTTACTACTGTAAACACAATCAAAAAAGAAAATCGGTATTTTTTTCAGGGTGGGTAAAGAATTGGGGTGGGGGGGTGATGGGAGAGAGTGGTGGTGGCGGCAGTGGGAGGGAGGGGTCTTTGAAGAAGAAAAATAAAGTACTATAACTATCACTGATGAGAGGGTCTTGATTCCCTTTATGTGATATCGGAAGCATTCTCTGCTTCTTATTTTTTAAGTATTCTACGTTAATTGTGTTTAAATTTCCTAAGAAGTTCCAGAGACAATGATGCTATTAGACTGTCCACATGCACAACCAACGACGATGCAAAGAGGCCAGTCCTCCTGTCATGGCGGAACATAGAATGCAGTTTTTCCCACATCGTCAACCAGAAAGGGACGTACACACAGAACCATATCTAACACAGAAATGCAAATCCCCAAACTGATCATTTACACTACCGTGACCGCATCTTCCAATAAAGAAGTGCCTATCCCCAAACTAACTATTAACTCTGTCGCG
>JADBJO010001224.1:235541-243041 GCA_016801955.1 Conus betulinus | reverse complement strand
TTGACATTAAAAAGTAATCATTTACACTACTGCCTGAATCTGAGATGTATGTGTAGCAACCATTGTGGTCGCCATTACATGCACCATTCAGAATACGTAAATCAAATGTAGTACATAAATTCAACATAAGCTTACCATATTTATTCAGCACTTTGTCTGAGATTCCTATTGTTGATCGAACTGCTTGTTTTTAATGAGTAAAAAAAAATTTCACTATAAAAATCATCAATGTTTATATCAGCAGTTCGACTGTTGAAATCTCCCGACAATACAATGTATACATCATGAAATGCAACTGAACAATCTGCTAAGCATTCTTCCAGAAGACCAATGCCATTGTTTACATCAAAAAAGAATAAAATGGTGACCCTTCAGGCGGAACATATGCACACATATACAATATATCTTTCATGGTACCTAATAGAGCTTTGTCTATAAGAAAGACAATAATATTAGAGTAATCCACGTCAATAGATCGAACAATGGAGCATACATTCTCTTAATAAGGCACACAACTCCACCAGAAAAAAACGGACCGTGTTTAGAAAATTTAACAGCAGATTTACAAAAGATCATATAATCAACAAATAAGTCTGACTGAAATGTCTCTGTAAAGGTTTCAACAAAACAAATGATGTCAAAGGAACGAACATAAGAAAGGAAATCTTTATGTTTTAATTTAGGGAGCAGTCCATTGACGTTCCATTGCAAAGACTTTAAAACGCGTACTAGAAAACGCACGTGCTTCACAATCAGAATTAATTTGACCTAACACAGAGCGCGACCGTGAACTTTTTTGCACGGCTGCACGGCCTGTAACCCGTTTGCTCACACATTCCTCACTGTCACTGACAATGTCACCAGCTTCGAACAAACAAGCACGTGCAGCATCAGCCTCACAAATGTTCTCTGATTGTTCAACCGGTGTCAATTTTTTGGATGCTCCCTCTAAACCAAATGTGGAAAAAAAACATCATTCATTCACACAACAAAACATAGAAAAAAAACACCTTCACAACAAGAGCGGCCACTGTCCTATTTCATTTCTCTCAGCTTGCCCTCTGAGTCTACAGAAAACTTATTACCTTCTATGATGAGATGGTCAAATACCATTGATGCCTTTTTATTGGCTGCCCTTGCTTGTTTCAAATGGGGCAACAGTTTCCGTCTAATTTCTCTAACCCTGAAAGAAAAATCTTCCCCAATGAAAATCTTAGTGCCTTTCAATTTCCCTCTCGCCTAAGTAACTCTACCTTGTCCTTGTAGAAGGTACAGCACCCGATCAGAGAGAGAGAGAGAGAGAGAGAGAGAGAGAGAGAGAGAGAGAGAGAGAGAGATCGGGAATAGAAAAAGGATAAGACATAATTCTCCAGATAGATAGATAACAGAGACAGACAGACAGACAGACAGGCGGACAGACAGACACAGACAGATGATCAGACAGACAGACGGACAGGCGAACGGGACAAAGTTTAAACAGTAGGCCTATAGTGTCTGCTGGGCTTCTTGGCAGGGTCAGTTCTGGTCGTGTCCAATACAAGCACGTTCACTGCTGTCAGGTAGGGCGGAGCTCAGGAAGAGCGTCGTTTCACTGCTGGGCAGCCAATAGTTTGTTCCTGTGTACAAAAATACTAACGCGTCCCCCGACCGGTACACCAAGCAACTGCATCTCTCTCTCTCTCTCTCTCTCTCTCTCTCTCTCTCTCTCTCTGAATGAGGTGAGTGTGTACAGAAGCGCGCGCGCGCGCGCGCGCGCGCGCGCGCGCGCGTGTGTGTGTGTGTGTGTGTGCGTAAGTGTGTGCGTGTGTGTGTGTGTGTGTGTGTGTGCCTCTGTGTGTGTGTGTGTGTGTGTGTGTGTGTGTGTGTGGTGTGTGAATGTGTGTGTGTGTGTGTGTAGAGAAAATCAGCAGTGCAGAAAACTGGCAAAGCTCCAGGTGATGACAGGATTATAAACGAATATATTAAGAACAGTGTGCCCTTAATGACAACAATTTATCGTAAACTTTTCAATGAAGTTCTTAACTCAGGTGTGATTCCTGAAGAATGGGTAGTGGGACTTGTTCTACCAAGCTACAAAGGGAAAGGCAATAAAGACGACTGTGACAATTATCGTGGAATAACACTGTTTAGCTGCGCAGGTAAAGTGTTTACAACGAATTTGAATAATCGATTAACTGATTTTCTTTAAAGTAATAAGCTGCTCTCTGAAAGTCAGGCTGGTTTTCGTCGTGGTCATTCCACATTGGATCATTTATTTGTTTTGAAAAGCCTTGTAGATATTTGCGCTGTTAAAAAAAGCAATTTTTTTTGTGCTTTTGTTGACTTTAGGAAGGCTTTTGATTCTGTGTGGAGATTAGGACTATGGCAAAAACTTGTAAAGCAAGGAGTGAATGGTAAGATTCTCCAGGCGATTGTAAACATGTATCATCAAATTAAATCGTGTGTTTTCATAAGCGGTAACAAATCTGATTATTTTAGTAGTTATAGAGGTGTGCGGCAAGGAGAGAAAATTTGTCTCCGGTTCTTTTTTTTTTTTTTTTTTTTTTTTTTTTGGGGGGGGGACCTCAAAACAGTATTTTTCTGATCACAATTGTACTTCGTTAAATATTGATTTAGATCTTCCTGATGCAGACTTAAGCAGTTATCTTTGTTTTTTTGCTTTTATATGCTGATGACACTGTTTTGCTTGCTACCTCATGTAATGCTTTGCAAAAAGCTCTTACTGCGTTTAAAGAGTATTGTACTGGATGGAAACTAACTGTTATGTACAGAAAACTAAAGTTGTGATATTCAATGGACGTAAGAATAATAAACACGTGTGTTTAAATTTGGTAACGAAGTCATTGAAATAGTAGATAGTTTCAAATATTTGGGAATCTGTTTAGTAGATCTGGTAAATTTCATAAATGTAAAAAAAACATAGGCATGATCAAGCACAAAGTGCAATGTTTTCATTACTCCAAGTCGCTCGAAATCAAAAAAATTACCCGTGAATATGTTTTTAGATCTATTTGAAAAGATGGTTGTACCTGTGCTATTATATGGCTGTGAAATATGGGGTTATGAAGATATCAAAAATCATAGAAAGCTTGCAACTTAAGCTCTTAAAGCATTTACTCCACCTTAATAATCGCAGTACCATGACAGAGTTATTATATGGGGAACTTGGGATTTATCCGTTGTCTGTGCAAATTAAAACCCGAATGATCCGATTCTGGATCTCACTAGCAACTCAAACGGATAAATATTCGAGTAAAATATATTGTGTTTATATATGACTTGTATAAAATGGTATTTATATGTCTGGGTGGATAAAGTGTATACAAAAGCATTTTTGTAGAAACAGGCTATGATTGTATTTGGGAAACACAGCAGTTTTTTCTAACGAAAGATCGTTATGTAGAAACATTTCTTTATCTTTGAAAGATAACTATGTACGTTCGTGGAATAGGGGGTGTTACATTCAAGTAATACATGCCTATTCTATAGAAATTATAAAAACAGATTTCAAACGTGAAAATTACATTGAACAATTACCTGATCTATATTATTTCCCTTAATTAAATTCCGATGTAGTAATCACAAACTCATGATTGAAGTAGGAAGAAGACTTGGTCTTGCCCCGCGAGGAAACGCTTTTGTAAAGATTGTAAACAAGATGTTGGAGACGAATTTCATTTCATTATGGAATGCCCAAAGTATGAAGAGTTACGAGTACGTTTTATTCCCAGAAAGTATACGAGTGTGAAATCTGTTTACAACCTGTGCAGACTATTCTCGGCTGGCAAGAATTCTGTTAAAGTTGAGTAAATATTTAAAATTCAGCAAAATGGTGTAAGTTTTATGATGACCAGCCTGCTCTATGTTTTAGTGATTATGCCATTACGCCTTTAATACACATAAACGCTTCCTGCATTTTGCTTAGTCCTTTTGTGTCATGTTGAAGTGGATTACATTGTTTTTTCTTTGTTTTATGGTGTGTGAGCGCGCGCGCGCGCGCGCGCGCGCGTGTGTGTGTGTGTGTGTGTGTGTGTGTGTGTGTGTGTGTGTGTGTGTGTGTGTGTGCGTGTGTGTGTGTGTCTGTGTGTGCGTGTGTGTTTTTGTGTGCGTGTGTGCGTGCGTGCGTGCGTGTGCGCGTGCGTGCGTGCGCGCGTGCGTCGTGCGTGCGTGGTGCGTGCGTGTGTGTGTGTGTGTGTGTGTGTGTGTGTGTGTGTGTGTGTGTGTGTGTGTGTGTGTGTGGCTCCACTGTTGTCTCCCATCTCAACACAACGGATACTGTCTAGACGCCGACAGGTTACCTATTCTGTATAATCAGGTGATCTTCACATCATGCAAGTCACCAACTCCCTCTCTCTCCTCTCTCTCTCTCTCTCTCTCTCTCTCTCTCTCTCTATCTCTCTCTCTCGTGTGTGTGGGGGGGGGGGGGGTCTCTGCACACTGGTACTGGGGGCAGGGGGGGCCATCGGGGGGGGGGGGGCATACATGCAGATGTCTTAGGGCAGCATGTACACTGTACCAAACTGGCCTTAAGGACTCTATACAACCTGGGGGTGGCATAAAGATCCATGTCACGGATGTCTTAAGAGCAGAGTGGCTTCACCAGCTGATAAGATCTGCACGGAAGAACTTGCAAGTGGCCAAGGCATGCTAGCTGACGGAAAGTACATTCTCACATGCAGGACTGGAGGGACATCAACAACACAGTCCAACATCGCGTCTCAACGATACGGGGGGGGGGGGGGGGGGGGGGGTCGTCTTTTCTCTATCACGGCAGCGAAAGTGACAAAGTACCTCACAGAAAACGAGCACTTGGATGTGTCAGTTCAGAAAGGAGGCATCCCAGGAGGAGGGGGTGTCTGGCTGGATACAATATGCGTTGGATTTCATTTGATTTAGGAAGCACAAGAAGAAAAAAGATACACCAGGATATAGAGGAGGGACCTCGGCGTGGTGTGGCTCGATCGGGACGAATGCATGTGGATCAATTGCACACAAAGGGTGTTGTTTGTCTTGCCTGACGAAGACCAAAGAGGTCGAAACGCGTCGTGTTTTTGTCTTGTGATGTGTTTGTTTCTTTCGTACGGCGGAACAGTACTTTAACTTTTAAGTGTTTTATTTAAGTTCCCGCCTGCAGTCTTCTCCACTTGAAACTAATCCACACAACAAGAGTCAAGTGGCCCTCCACATTTGTCATCCCGGAGAATGTCTGAAAATGCAGAAGGGTTTTTATGGCTTCTCAGTGAGGGTCTCCACAAAGGAATAGGTGATAGGCTGGATCGCCCTCCAAGCTGGCACAGCAGGATAGTAATGGGCGGTGCCATTTGTCTGCTACTGTTTGTGTTGGCAACGGCGGTCAGCCTGAGAGTGGCCATGGAGTCGTTAAGATCTCGCAGAATGGATTCTAGAATGCCACCATTTAAAACTTCATGGATGGCGGAACAATTCGTTTCAGGAAGAGGAAACACTGAAGCAAGTAGACGATTAATTTTGGTTGCTTCATCAATTATGGGTGTCAAATTCAAGGATACTCTGCCATTATCACACACACACACACACACAACACACACACACACACACACACACACACACACACACACACACACACACATACACACAGAGACAGAGAGAGAGAGAGAGAGAGAGAGAGAGAGAGAGAGAGAGAGAGAGACGAGACAGACTGACTGATTGATGACTGATGTGCCACGAAGCTTTTAAAATACAAATGTCATTACAATGTTCTAAACAACGAGTGACGACAAACATTCACATGACAAGAAAATTTTAGTGATTTTTATGTGCAAACAGATAAATCAAATCATATGCACTATTAGCTGTAACAAAGAAGGCGTTAAGAAATAAGAACAAACAAACCAACCACATAAAGTGAAACGAATGACACATTCTCAATCACGAATACATAAGAACAACTGAACAAATATACATAAACAAAGATACCTGGGCAAGACTGATTAAAAGATCCCAAATAAGTAAATATGACACCATGTCCCATTCCACAATATTCCTTTTTCTGTCTAAATACTCCAGTCACGTAGAGTGTTTTTCAGTTTCAGTTTCATCAAGGAGGCGTCACTGCGTGCGGACTAGTCCTTTATACGCTACACCACATCTGCTAAGTTTTGAGTCCACACTGCGCATGATTTAAAGCTGATGTATAAAATGAATTAATGACTAGGATGAGAGAATTGAAGAAGAGGGTCTCGTGGCTACGACTTGCGGATGTTTGGCCTGCGCACTAGCCCAACGCGCTGGTTAGACCTTGAATACCTACCTAACATTGGTTGTGCCATTCTGAAAAGAATGCCAATAGCACCTGGTGTTCCAGGCGGTCACCCATCCAAGTACTGACCAGGCCCGACGTTGCTTAACTTCGGTGATCGGATGAGAACCGGTGCTTTCAACGTGGTTTTACCGCTTTGGCTTAAGGTTCTGTCATGCCAGTTGACATAGGCTAGAACACCAAGGCTACATCAAAATGTTATGCTCTGCGTAGTGATTGTCTTCAGTTGTGACAAGCTCCTAGCATAACATTATCAGTCTCCAAAATCCCCCGAAGTCGGAGTGTGGGCTACCCACGTGGCGAGGTAATGAAAAACGGTCACACACGTAATGTTCTCACCCCAGCTGATGTATTTGTATCATAGTGTTCAAGTACTTCGGCTGTTCGGATGATCCCCGGAGCCTTTTAGCCAGGGTACGACGACAACAACAACAACTATGTGGTATGGCCGTTGGCAGAAAAAGACGTACAGTATTCAAACATCTTCAAAAGCTCTCCATTACAAAAAGCTGTAATGACAACGACCATGGAAATCTCAATGTAATACCAATTAGAGAAAAGGGAACGAGAAACACTACAACAATGAAATACAAAAGAAAGCTGCAATTAAATTGAAAGAGATCAGGAAAACAGCTATAACAAAGACAGAGGACAGCTGCAATGACAAAGGGAAGATGCAAGTATAAATAAACGACAAAGGAAAGTGGCAATGTCAAAAGAAAGGGAAAGAGCTATACCAGTGAAAGAGAAAGGAAAGAACTAAACAACGGAAGAGGGACAGGCGAGCAGCTATGATGATGAAAGGGAAAACAAAACAGCTATGACAATGAGGCTGCACACCAAAACTTAACGCCCCCAAGGCCTTGCTTAAGGAGTCGAGTATTTATAGACTGGCGCAATCAGACTGTTTTGAGAATTTCTCTTGTGTCTGAAAGTTGATTCTCCTCGTTTTCTTTCGTATGGCCATCAAGGGACAAGCCAGGTGGATCCAATCAGACAAATTAAAATCAAAGACATGAAACTATTTGGGGGATACCAGCTGGTGCAAAGGCAGGGTCACGGGTCAGTGCAAAGGTACAAAATGTGACGTCAGCCAAGGGGAAGGTCATGCATCGGAAGATTGTGAAAGAAGTCATCGATGGAAATCTCCCTTAATACGTGAAATGATTGGTGGATGGTTGTTTGATTGGTGGGTGGTTGTT
>JADBJO010001224.1:170541-230541 GCA_016801955.1 Conus betulinus | reverse complement strand
CAGGTTTCATGGAGATGTTGTTGCCTTCCAAAACAGGTTTCATGGAGATGTTGTTGCCCTTCCAAACAGGTTTCATGGAGATGTTGTTGCCCTTCCAAACAGGTTTCATGGAGATGTTGTTGCCCTTCCAAACAGGTTTCATGGAGATGTTATTGCCCTTCCAAACAGGTTTCATGGAGATGTCATTGCCCTTCCAAACAGGTTTCATGAGATGTTATTGCCGCTCCGAACAGGTTTCATGGAGATGTTGTTGCCCTTCCAAACAGGTTTCGTGGAGATGTTGTTGCCGTTCCAAATAGGTTTCATGGAGATGTTATTGCCCTCCAAACAGGTTTCATGGAGATGTTATTGCCCTTCCAAACAAGGTTCATGGAGATGTTATTGCCCTTCCAAACAGGTTTCATGGAAATGTTGTTGCCCTTCCAAACAGGTTTCATGGAGATGTTGTTGCCCTTCCAAACAGGTTTCGTGGAGATGTTGTTGCCGTTCCAAACAGGGTTCATGGAGATGTTGTTGCCCTCCAAAACAGGTTTCGTGGAGATGTTATTGTCCTTCCAAACAGGGTTCATGGAGATGTTGTTGTTGCCCTTTCAAACAGGGTTCATGGAGATGTTGTTGCCCTTCCAAACAGGGTTCATGGAGTTGTTGTTGCCCTTCCAAACAGGGTTCATGGAGATGTTGTTGCCGTTCCAAACAGGTTTCATGGAGATGTTGTTGCCGTTCCAAACAGGTTTCATGGAGATGTTGTTGCCGTTCCAAACAGGTTTCATGGAGATGTTGTTGCCGTTCCAAACAGGTTTCATGGAGATGTTGTTGCCCTTCCAAACAGGTTTCATGGAGATGTTGTTGCCGTTCCAAACAGGTTTCATGGAGATGTTGTTGCCCTTCCAAACAGGTTTCAGTGTGGAAAGTACCGGTGATGTCATCGTTACGGTTCTTGAGAGAAAATTCTGCTAATGATGGATCTATGAGAACTGTTGAACAGTTCCTGGCTTCTCTTTACTACGGATAGTAGTATATTTGTGTGATGGTAGTGTGGTGGCCTGCCTTCAACTTAGCCTTCTCGATGCTGATGTCCAAACCATATCTTTTCGTTGTTTCATCCAGTCTGTGAAAGTTTGGCACGTTTTTCTTCACTGCCTATCAGGTCGTCAATGTCATCTGCAACGCCAGGATTTGCAATGGTTCTTTCTCCACTGCTGACTGTGGTGTGTTCCAAATGTATGCTGAAAAGTGTGGGAGACAGAAGACAGCCCTGAAGAACTACTGAAGTATGGACCACTCTCCAAGACAACCCAATACGAACACCGCAGCGGTCGCTATGAAGTACATTTGTTGGGTGATGTCAATAAGCTTTCGTCTGATGTTAAATTTCTTCCTTTTAATTACTTTAAGGCCCGTTTAAATTAACACGAAAACAAAAATAAAACAAAACAAAACAAATGGATATTGTACAATGAACGCAGTTCAAAGCAGAAAGAGCAATGCAACAGTGGGATCGTTTCCACACGACCCTACTGTAACTATCAAAATAAGGAGAAAACAAAACAAAACAAAACAAAAACAAAACAAGAAAGCAATGAAGAGGGCAAAGCGAAAAAGGACAAAAAGGAATCATATTATCGTTGAGACAGTGAACTATCAGTTTTGGTTTTTTGGTCGGTTGGTTGATTTTGTTTGTTTTGGTGATATAGTAACTTTTCCAGTGTATTATAACAAATGCGTGCGTGTGTGTGTGTGTGTGTGTGTGTGTGTGTGTGTGTAAACCAAACTGACTGCTCTTTAAAACGTGCCCCTATAATCTTTCGCCTTTCGACAATGACCAGAAGACGATCACAGTCGGACGTGGGTCGCTTGATTCTGCCGTTGAGCACCTGTATGTACGAGGTGTTCAAGATCTTCATTAATAACATCTTGGAATTTTGCATACGTATTTAGAGATCCGTGCAGCAAGTGTCCAACTCTAACATTCATACAGATGCATGGAGTGACCTGCTGAATGCATGAGACTGCTGTCTGGCAAGACGGAGATCAGTGTTCTTGTCCCACCAAATGATCTGCAGTTTCATCAGGGCTACGCCGTTCTAGCCAGAACGCCTAGCTTAAAACCCTTGACACTTGTAAGTTTCTGACCTTCTTTGATTTGTTTCTAAATGCTCTTGAAGCTAAGGGTCATAGTTTTTTTTTTTTTTTTTTTTTCAGCGCTGATCTCCGAAGTGACGACAGAGCTGCTCTGTCAGAATGCTCAGCGAGACTGGTCATGCAACTGCCGTAGAAGTTACCCAAGAAACGACTGGTCAGAAAGAAAGAGCTGAAGGAGAATGGATACCGAAGAAGAGGATAATCACACATAATCACACACACACACACACTCCTTCTCTTTCCCTGCCTCCAATCCGCTACGCATCGATGCGATCACTTGGCCCCATTGATTTCCTCTCGGTTGCTGCCTGATGCTCAGGTGGAAGGTCGTTATACAAGTTCGGCATTCTGGGGAGGGGGGCTGGGCAGAAATGAAAGTCGGAAGGGAACAGGAGTGCATGACATGTCGTTGGAACAGTCTGACCGCGAGCCCTAGATGGAACTGTTGGGTGAAAAAGAGTTTGAGATGATAATGAAGTGCTTGTGTGTGTGTGTGTGTGTGTGTTTTTTCTTGTGTGTGTTGATCTTTGCCGGAGACAAATTTTCTAAAGCAGTATTCATTTCTTATCACAAATGGATTCTCCCGAGTTAGAAAAACAGGGCTCTTCGCAGGTCTCCACTTGTTGACAGTGCGTTTTTGTTTGTTTGGGTTTTGTTTTGTTTTGTTTCTGTTTTTGTTGTCTGCATTATGATGCACAGATTAAGTGCCGTTGTCAGCGTGGATTTTTCTGCTGAAGTTCGTCTGCAACAAGTCTAAAGTTGCCATGGTTTCTGTGACGTGCCCCTCACGGACTAGGCCCTTGACGGATGCTGCTCACGTGACATATGTGCGTTGTGGCGTGAGATGACAATGAAGTGCACGTGTGCGCCCTCGCGCGTGCGTGCGTGCGTGTGTGTGTGTGTGTGCACGCGCGCGCGCCAGCGCGTGTGTGTGTATCTGTGTGTGTGGGCATCCATCCAAGCACGCATGGTCATGTCTGTGTGCATGTATAATGGCATGTATTGTACATATGGAAGACAACTAAAGGAGAATCGGGTATATTATTAAAGAGAAAAAGAATGTTGAAACACGCATTGTGTTTGGGAGAGAGAGAGAGAGAGAGAGAGAGAGAGAGAGAGAGAGAGAGGGGGGAAGGGGGATGGAGGGGGATAGAGAGAGAGTGTCTCAGTCTACACGTTGACAGTGTATTACCAGTTGGAAAAAAAAAGAGAACAGAAACAACGAAACATGAACAAA
This sequence comes from Conus betulinus, assembly GCA_016801955.1. Taxonomy (NCBI): domain Eukaryota; kingdom Metazoa; phylum Mollusca; class Gastropoda; order Neogastropoda; family Conidae; genus Conus; species Conus betulinus. Next base: position 227,162 of record JADBJO010001224.1, on the reverse strand, counting down.
CTGTAATGGTCTTTATTGGGAACAGCAAATGATGAGAAGTGTCATCTAACACAGTGTTCTCTAAAGGAAAATCTGTTAAGGTGGTTACAAAAACACTGCACAGACGTAGGCAAGATCGAGTGACATCAACATTCAACCAAAGATTCTAAAAAAAACAACAAAACAAAAACACACACACACACACACACACACACACACACACACACACACACACACAAAGCAAACAAAAATCTAAACAATCAATTCTAAATTTGATGCAATGGATTTTACATCTACTTTAAGAACCAGATCTAACCACCAGATCTAAGCGATGGATTCTGCGTGTGATATATAACAAGATCTACGCAATGGATATCACATCTGATACGAAAACCACGTCTTCGCAATGGATTTTACATTTGATATAAGGTTTATCGATATAGCACTATGTAAAGAAAAAAAAAAAAAAAAAACGCTTGGCTAAAACCACAAATGGAGAGAGAATGACAAGGCAAATGAAAATACACTTTCCTCTTCTTAGCACCATTTACGAGAACATGGGTTCGAATTCAGCTTAATGTCCTGTCACATCTTATTGACCATGACACTGAAATAAAAGCATTTTATTATTTTAAAGTTGTTATTGGCATAAAAGAAAATGGCAAGAATTACTATATCAACACCGGCCCAAACTTACATTTCTGGCTGGACTGAACTCATTTGCACAATAAAGCACAAAGATGGGCAGGTTGTAATAAACCCATTCATTCAAAATTCAAACCAAAGTAAAATCGTTCAAACTGCAAATTCACGTGCAGAAAAAATCAAAATGGAAGCATACAACCATTCATTCTGTTCAAAATGAGGCCAAAAACACTCAAATTTATTTAACAGTAAAATGTCTTGCAGGTATCAGATGTGAATTCATTTTGGGAAAAGAAGCTATTTCTGACTGTTCTCTTGGAAGCAAAGTTACTTCTACCTCATACATGATACGAAATAAAACTGTGAAATGTCAACAAACATGTCTTCTTGAGACATCAAAATAAAGCGCTGAACACCATTTCCCAGAAGTCTGTCTGTTGCTGGACCCATTCTGCTCCTGCAATCGTTTGGGGGGCATTATTTAACACACTCTTTTCTGCAGTCGTTTGGGGGCATTATTTAACGCACTCTTTTCTGCAGTCGTTACGGGGGGGGGGAGCATTATTTAACGCACTCTTTTCTGCAGTCGTTTGGGGGCATTATTTAACGCACTCTTTTCTGCAGTCGTTTGGGCGGCATTATTTAACGCACTCTTTTCTGCACAGTTGTAGGGGGGGGGGGGGGGGGGGGGGGTTCATTATTTAACGCACTCTTTTCTGCAGTCGTTTAGGAGGCATTAGTTAAAACCATTTTTTCTGCATAGTCGTTCGGGGGGCATTATTTAACACACTCTTTTCTGCACAGTCGTTTGGTGGGGCATATTTAACACACTCTTTTTTTGCACAGTCGTTTGGGGGCATTATTTAACATATCCTTTCCTGCACAGTCGTTTGGGGGGCATTTTTTAATGCACTCTTTTCTGTACAGTCGTTTTTTTTTTTTGGGGGGGGGAGCATTATTTCATGCACTCTTTTCTGCAGGCGTTTAGGGGGGCATTATTTAACACACTCTTTTCTGCACAGTCGTTTGGGGGGGGGGGGGGGGGGGGGGGGGGGGGGGGGGGGGGCATTATTAACACTCTCTTTTCTGCAGTCGTTTGGGGGCATTATTTAACACACTCTTTTCTGCACAGTCGTTTGGGGGCATTATTTAACACACTCTTTTCTGCACAGTCGTTTTTTTTTTTTGGGGGGGGGGGGGGGGGGGGGGGGGGCATTATTTCATGCACTCTTTTCTGCACAGTCGTTTGGTGGGCATTATTTAACACACTCTTTTTCTGCCCAGTCGTTTGGGGGGCACTATTTCATGCACTCTTTTCTGCACAGTCATTGGGGGGGGGGGGGGGGGGGCACTTTTTCATGTACTCTTTTTTATACTATCATCTTTAGAGAATGATTTCATACACTTTTTCAGTACAGTCATCTATAGAGCATTTTTTCATGCACTCTTTTTCTGTACAATCATCTTTAAAGCATTTTTTCATGCACTCTCTGTCTGTACAGTCATCTGTAGAGCATTTTTTCATGCACTCTTTTTCTGTACAATCATCTATAGAGCATTATTTCATGCACTCTTTTCTCTTTAGAATATCAGTTTTTCATGCATCTTTTTTAGACAGTCATCTGTAGAGCATTTTTCATGCACTCTTTTTCTGTACAGTCATCTGTAGAGCATCTGTACAGTCATCTTTAGAACATCATTTCATGCACTTTTTCTGTACAGTCATCTTTAGAACATTTTTTTTTTTTTGTACATCAGCTTAAAAATGCATGCACCCTTTTTCTGTGCAGTCTTTTTTTTTTTTTTTTTTTCAGAGAATTATTTCATACACACGTTTTTTGTGCAGTCATATTTAGAGAATGATTTCATGCACTCTTTCTGTACAGTCATCTTTGACAATTATTTCACACACTCTTTTCTGTCCAGTCATTTTGGAGCATTGTTTCACACACACTTTTCTGTACATGTTTATTGGCTCCATGTGCCTAAATATTAAATCAGTTTGAGTTTGAGTGAGCTTCAGTTTGAGTTTCTGTACAGTCATGGGGAGCCTTATTTCATGCTCTCTTTTGTGTACAGTCATTTGGAACATTCTTTCATGCACTCTTTTCCATACAGTCATTGGGAACATTCTTTCATGCACTCTTTTCCATGCCGTCACTGGGAACATTCTTTCATGCATACCATCTTGGGAACATTATTTCATGTACAGTCATTGGGAACATTCTTTCATGCACTCTTCTTCTGTACAGTCATTGGGAACATTATTTCATGCACTCTTCCTCTGTGCAGCTATGGGGAGCATTGTTTCATGCACTTTTTTTTTTTGTTTAGTTATCTAAGGAATAATATTTTTGCCTGTTTTTGTTGGTTTGGTTTGGTTTTTGTTAAACATGACATCTGAGGTATATATATACTTGTTGAAAATTCATTGGTGTGTTTTGTAGTATGTAATGAATAGCTGTTATTATGTTTCAGTCACTTAAGACCAGTCAGTTCTCTTTTACATGGTTCTTTCACCCATTTGTAGTTAAACATTACTTGCACACCTCCCCACCTCCCTCTCCTTTCTCTTCTCTCTCTCTCTCTGTGTCACACACACTTTTAATGCTCAACTAAGAATCATCTATGTTCTGAAAACAAAAATAGCACACAATTTCATTTGCAGTCCAAAATCATTAAAGTAAATGAAAATACTATTCAAATATTTTTTAGCCCTATTCATTCACCTTACAGAGCAGCTGATGAAGGTACATTTTTAACATTTTCAGCCACTGAAACACAATGGCTTGTTCAAACCGGAGCACTCTATATCAAGACTAATACACCATGACCCATAACAGAAGCACTCAATCACATATCAAAGGCAGTGCATGCACAGGAATGGAGAGGCAGAAGAAGGGTGTGTGTGAGGGGAGTGGGGGGTCCTGGAGTTGGGGTGGTCTACACACGGGGTTACAGGCAGTGTAAGAGAGAAGACACACATTGCGGACACCTGGTAAAATGACAGGTACCGCCTGGAGGTACCGAAGTTCCTTCTCTCTGACCTATTTTGACAGCACCTCTGCAGTCTGATGATGGACAGATGCTGATCAGACCAGCCCTTTTCTTTTCACAGCTGTTCCTACAGATTGCTTGAAATTATCTCCTCCTTTTTCACTGCTGTTTCTACAGACGGCTTGAAATTATCTCCTTTTTTCACAGCTGTTCCCACACACTGCTTGAAATTATCTCCTTTTTCACAGCTGTTCCTTCAGATTGCCTGAAATAATCTTTTTCACAGCTGTTCCTAGAGACTGCTTGAAATTATCTCCTTTTTCACAGCTGGTCCTACAGACTGCTTGAAATTATCTCCTTTTCACAGCTGTTCCTAGAGACTGCTTGAAATTATCTCCTCCTTTTTCACAGCTGTTCCTACAGACTGCTTGAAATTATCTCCTTCTTTTTCAAGATTGCCACAATTACCCTCCTTCCTTTTCAACACTGTTGAAACAGACTGTGTAGGAAATCATCTTTTCTTCTCAGTAGGAAATCATCTCTTTTCTTTTTAACACTGTTAAACAGACTGTAGGATATCACCTCCATTTCTTTTCAACACTGCTCAGACTGTATAATAAAATAATCTCTTTACTCTTAACACTGCACTAACAGATTGTGTGGAAAGTTATCTCTTTTTCAACACTCTATAAGAGATAACTTCCAATCTTTTAAACTGTGCTAAAACAGAAATAAAAAGTACTGTTTTGGCATGCCATTGGTCAGTCTAAATAAACATCTACCATTTAAGGAATTTAAAAGAAATGATAAAATGAACAATGTGCCTTAATGACAGAAATAACCACCTATCTAGAGACATGCAACAGACATCATACAAAATTATTATTTCCTTACATTGTTAGAGCACAATTTGTGTAGCAACACATTTCCATTCTTTTACACAATGTTACAAGACACAGAAATAAAATGCTCTGTTTTGTCATGCCACAGGACCATTCTAAATATCTACCATAATAGAAATGTAAAACATCAAACAAAATTAGCATAATGCGTGAATGGAATAACTATCTACAAGCCCACTGACAAGTCAACATGCATGTTCACAGCACAAAAATGAGCACAGAAGAAAAGCAACACACATTCATAAACTAAAGATTCTTTCACAAGAGTAAACATAATTTTCTTGAAAAGTCCAGTATTTTTAGGTTATAGTGTTGAATCATTGCCAATGATGTTTTTCAGGTTATCATGTCGATCCATCTACTAACAAGTATGCATAAACAACAGGGCACTTGGGAAGTGGCACATGGAGATTACCATGATGTAACAACTAGATGTAAATAAACATGATAGACACAGCATAAGATACAGAATCACGTGCCAGTTCTTAACTTTGCATTTGCTATAGGTGGAAGACAAATCACAGACTACAAACCCACATAATCAGCGTAATACCCAGTAAGTGTAACATATCTTACAATCTAAATGTTAACATAACTGAAATTGTTATGAAAACACTCTTGTCCTTCTCATGATTTCTGAGAAGCTTTAAGCTTTAATGCTTTGAAGTTGATATGACCAGCTGAAGAAACCAAGTCATTTTGTGCCTTCAAATGGCAAATGCTTACTGCACATGCTCACCGTAACCTTAACAACAACGTCTGCCGGAACATATGGATATTCAGCAAGACGACTCGGCATCACTCTTATGGCCTGCAAGGTCAGCTGAGCTATAAATAAATGCGCATGACTTGCAGACATCAGAGAGTCATTCAGAAATACACCTGTTGATCCCATCTGTATGATAAACAAAGAAAGGCTGGCACCATGTTGAACACAGCAGGTGGAGTTCATTCCAGAAACATTCAGGACAACGGGTGGGACTGGCCATGGACTGGGCCAACAGTAAAAGAGGAAATGTTGGGAGGTGGAGGGTGGGGTGGAGGTCGCGGGGACTGACCATGGCCTTCCAGATGTAGATCTTTTCTCAAAGGCCATGGACTGAGCCAACTGTACATGAGGAAATGTAGGGAGGTGGAGGGTGGGGTGGAGGTCAACCAAAATGTTTGAAACTTGAAAATCATGCAATCGGCTGTATTTCAACACGAATGATTCCTTCATTCATGGCCCACAGGGTAGGTAAGAGGTGAGGCTCAGATTTTTAACTTTTTCTTGTGACAGGACCAAGGGTCTCTTCTACAACATCCTTTGTCCAATCCTAGCTCCAAGGATTTTCTTCAGTTTCTTTTTCCCCTCACTTAAAAACATCCAACCTCACAGCTGCCATCTTGTCTTGGAATTCGCTGTTCCCAAAAATACTGATGTAATGCTGTAAATAGGCATCTGAGGATGGAATAACCTGTGGACAAAAATGATTATTGGGAAAGTTGTTGACTTATTCTTTTGCAGAAGAGAATGAAGGAAGCAAGGAAATAAGATTTTGATTCCGTTAAAATCCAGGTAGTGGAGGAACAGTCCCACCCCTGAGGCCATCATCCCAGGAATTGATGGTAAACATCTGGATCTGATCTTACAACAGCCAAACAACTAAATGGGAGATGGACATCCATCTGAGAATGTAGCCATGTTAAGAGCACCAGAAGAACAATCACACCCTGTAACTAAAAATATATTTGATATTTTTGTGAAGAGAAGAAAATGATTGGACTACGGACACCTAAACAGACCTGTCCTGCAATAAACAAAATTTGAGCACAGGTCAGATTATACATCAACTTGAACACAAGATAAGCACTACGTAGGAAGCACCGAAAGTGGTCAGACTAAAACATGCACAAATTCCAATGTTTCCTCTCTCTCCTCACAATGATTCCACAGCATCAGTCACGACTAAAACAAAAACCAGACCACTTTCTCTACACTTTTAAAAAATACCTCATGACAAACATGGAAATTATAAAAAACAAAACAGACAGGCTGAAAATCAGTCATGACATTTAAGTTGAGCTGTACTGCTGAATTTGAGCAAGCAATACATGAAATCAGTGGTTCTTTATTTTACACAATGTAAAAGCTACATTGCTATCATGTCTTCAGTTCTGGCATGAACTAAATGATGATTGTGGCTCCCTGTCTGTCCCCAGACCTGCCAATACAAGACATCTCTTTCTCCTTCCTTGCAGCTGAGTGAATACACTGAGAGGGGCTGACAGCCAGTGAGAACTGGTCTACTTCATGCTGCACAACAATACTGCCTTAATTACAACGGTCTAATTCAAAAGGTTCATAGCCTGGTTTGTGTCATTACCGTCAAACTGACAGCACAGAGCCCTTTCAGTCAAACCCTGAATGAAAGTCACATCCTGCAAAAAGTCTGAAAGAGTGGTAAACAGCAGAAAAACAGTGTACAGTGAATGACATGGCAGTTAAACTCGTATCCTAACGTGGATACAAAAAGGCCCCTGCACTCAGTGCCAGCCACTTCACTTTTTTTTTTCGCTCACAGAATTAAAAAAAAACAAAGGTAACAGATTCACTTTTTAAAAAAATCTAAATACTACGACAACAGCACATGAACTGTCCATACAGGCCATCAGACAAAGACAGGAAAACCTTGCACAAGGCTGGGCATAGAACGGTTTCCAGGACAAAGACAGGAAAACTGTGCACAACGCTGGGCATAGAACAGTTTCCAGGACAAAGACAGGAAAACTGTGCACAACGCTGGGCATAGAACAGTTTCCAGGACAAAGACAGGAAAAAACCGTGCACAAGGCTGGGCATAGAACAGTTTCCAGGACAAAGGAAAAACTGTGCACAAGGCTGGGCATAGAACAGTTTCCAGGACAAAGACAGGAAACCGTGCACAAGGCTGGGCATAGAACAGTTTCCAGGACAAAGACAGGAAAAAACCGTGCACAAGGCTGGGCACAGAACAGTTCCAGGACAAAGGAAAACTGTGCACAAGGCTGGGCATAGAACAGTTTCCAGGACAAAGACAGGAAAACTGTGCCAAGGCTGGGCATAGAACGGTTTCCAGGACAAGACAGGAAAACTGTGCACAAGGCTGGGCATAGAACAGTTTCCAGGACAAAGACAGGAAAACTGTGCACAAGGTTGGGGCCAGGAAGCTTCTTCCACTATCTCTAAACATAAGACTGGATTCATTCCTGTCAGTCTACAAACAGCTGTTTTGTTGCCTAAATAAGGTTGGTTTTTATCCTTGACATGTAACAGCTGCTTGGATCTCTCAATCTAAGGTTGATTCTTACCCGTAACTGACAGGAAACAGCTGCTCGGTAAGGCATTAGAAAGAACCAGAGTCATGAAAGTTTATCTTTCTTTCTTTTCTTTATAGCACCGTTTCCATGGTACTAGTGGCAGTCAGGTGACACATCACCTGCCAAAGGGCTAACAGCTGCAGGTGTCTGCAGGTGTGCTTTGGTCTAAAAACTGAAGATCTACTGATTTCATAGAAACACAAAAGTCAGCAAAACTGAATCTGAGAATTTCCAAATTGGAACTGTTAAAATCATGAGCAAAAATATACCGTTAAGGATGCATGGTTATAAACTGTATATATTACACATACGCATTTATTTTCAGATGAAAGATCTGTTATGAAGTAAAAATGTCAGTATCAAGTCAGTATCATAAAGGTACACGTTGAGATTAAATGTTATGTTAACTCTAAAGTAAATTTCATTTTTGGAACAAGGCAATGCTAGGCAAGGCATGATAAGGGATTTTGTTCAGGTGCCCACACTGGCATTGGAAGAAAAATGTTCAGCAACAGATGGAACATCACATCAAAAAAAGAGTGGTGTCCAAGGCAACAAAACAAACTGTTAAGCATCACATATGAAATAACACTGTGATTAAAGAAGTGTCAACGGAAACATGAAAACATTTAGCAACATATGCAATATAAAACTATGACTGGAGTGGTGTCAAAGGCACGTGAAAAATGTGTAGCAACATGTATACAATACTTTGTCATGACTGGGAGGGGTGTCAAAGGCACGTGAAAAATGTGTAGCAACATGTATACAATACTTTGTCATGACTGGAGGGGTGTCAAAGGCATGTGAAAAATGTGTAGCAACATGTATACAAAACACTGTCATGACTCAGGTCGTGTCAAAGGCTACATGAAAAACATTTAGCAGCATAACATTATGACTTGAGTGGTGTCAAAACCAACTGGTAAAAATATTTAGCAATATATACAACATACTGTCACGACTCAAGTGGTTTAAAAGGCAACTTGAAAAACATCAAGCAACTCATACAACATAACACCAGTAAAATGAGTGATATCAAAAGGAAAGAAAAATGGTTGGCCACAGATACCAATATACACATCTATAGAAAGAGTGGAGTCAGATATCAAAACAAAAATGTTTAGCAACACATCAAACATCACATCAGCACCATGACTGGAACCAATGGCAAAAAAAAAAAAAAAAAAAAAAAAAAAATAGATGGAGAAAAAAATGAATATAGAAACAAAAAAGATTTAACTGCTGCTAACTGCTACTAATGCAATTGACATACCAAATGTTGAAGAAATATTCATGAGTTCCTACACACACACTATAACCAGAAACCACCTCCACATGACAGAATACAAAACTTGCTCTTCACCTGGTGAAGTCTGTCATTGTGATCAAAGACATCGGCGCCACAGAATTTTCTTTAGTTTTTTTAATGGTGGAAATTGAAAGGTGTCACATCAGCCCAAACATCTTTTAAACCATAATGCCTTTCACATACACACCTGCATGTACATCCTCTCTTTCCATTTCAGTAAATAAAAAAAAAAATCTTATGAAAGAAAGCAGATTCATTGCTCCTAAAATGACATCCTTGAGGTAGTTGATAAAACTTCAAGTTTGTTCCCATGAAAAATTATACAGAGCAGACTACAGGAACATGACCACCTGTAAACTGTCTTATGTGACATCTTCTCCAGCGGGGGTGGGAGGGGCCCCTTAAGCAACATCCCACTGGTCTGTCCCCATCAATTTCTAACACGACAATTGTGAGCCTGAATCACTGGTATAGAGGTAATTCAGTAAAACTCAAAAAACAAGAATAATGAATTGAGAAATCAAAGAATTGAAAAACAAAGACAGCAGCCTGCCTTGAGCTCTCTAATGCTCCTATGAGTGGGTGAATCCACTCCTGTAATTGTAGGCCAAAATTGTCTGTGTGGCCCAGCTTGTGTCTTTTTGACATGAATTGAATGCCATAACAATATGCTGACCACCCAAGTGCCCTTACCCAATGTTTTTCCCCCTAAACGCTTCAATCAATAGCATGGGACAATAATATTGCTCAGTTATTTAAACTGGACTAATTGATTCCTATTGTCTGGGAACTACAGAGCCTAGATTTCAGAATATTCTTTCTTTGTTCTCTGGGTGATAAATCTGTGATGATACAAGTGGACTGAAGGGCAATTTGCTTTTGGTTTGCAACCCAACCATGAGGCTGTACTGCTACCCCTCCTCTCCCTCTTTTTCACTGAGGAACGAGAAAATAAAACGTGAAACTACACAGGAAGTATTGGAGGGATAAGGAGGAAGAGCAGTTCACTACCTGCAACACCTCATGCATTCTCCTCCTGTGCAGATACCTCCCTTCACTATCTCCCCATGCTAACCCCTCCAGTGCACATACCTCCCTTCACTATCTCCCCATGCCAACCCCTCCTGTGCAGGTACCTCCCTTCACCATCTCCCCATGCCAGCCCCTCCTGTGCAGATACCACCCTTCACCACCATCTCCCCCCTTCACTATGCCAACCCCTCCTGTGCTGCGCAGGTGCAGATACCTCCCTTCACCATCTCCCCCATGCCAACCCCTCCTGTGCAGATACCCCCCTTCACCGCCATCTCCCCATGCCAACCCCTCCTGTGCAGATACCCCCCTTCACCGCCATCTCCCCATGCCAACCCCTCCTGTGCAGATAGCTCCCTTCACAATCTCCCCATGCCAACCCCTCCTGTGCCTGTGCAGATACCTCCCTTCACAATCTCCCCTCCCCATGCCAACCCCTCCTGTGCAGATACCACCCTTCACCACCATCTCCCCATGCCAACCCCTCCTGTGCAGATACCACCCTTCACCACCATCTCCCCATGCCAACCCCTCCTGTGCAGATACCACCCTTCACCATCATCCCCCCATGCCAACCCCTCCTGTGCAGATACCTCCCTCCCCATGCACTGCCATCTCCCCATGCCAACCCTGTGCAGATCCTGTGCAGATACCACCTCCCTTCACAATCTCCCCATGCCAACCCCTCCTGTGCAGATACCTCCCTTCACTGCCATCTTCCCATGCTAACCCCTGCTGTGCAGGTACCTCCCTTCACCACCATCTCCCCATGCCAACCCCTCCTGTGCAGATACCCCCCTTCACCACCATCTCCCATGCCAACCCCTCCTGTGCAGATACCACCCTCCACCACCATCTCCCCATGCCAACCCCTCCTGTGCAGATACCTCCCTTCACCACCATCTCCCCATGCCAACCCCTCCTGTGCAGATACCTCCCTTCACTATCTCCCCATGCCAACCCCTCCTGTGCAGATACCACCCTTCACTGCCATCTCCCCATGCCAACCCCTCCTCAAGTGAAGGTCTTGAGCAGCTAGGCGATCAAGAAAAACAGAGTTCAGGCAAATACCTCCCTCCAGCCAAGAGAAAATATCCCAGGGGGTATGGGAGGAACGGTGAGGACAAGACTACAACGCCATTTTTCTGCCTGTCTGTCAGTGTTGCAAGAAAGGACCTCAAATAAAATCCCTCAAAGATCCAGGTACTACACACAAACTCCTGAAATTTGCATGAAGATCCAACATGAAGAAATGTGCCGGACAGCAAGGTTGTTCCCTTCTCTAAAATGCTCAGCCTGCGCGCAGCGTAAACAATCAAATCTCTTTCATTCCTGCTGTTAATTGCGTAGCCTAGCCCGCAAAAAGAATGCGGAAAAACACACAATCAGGCAGAAATCAAAATCAAGGTCCACACATAAACTCGAGCAAACTCCTGACATTCAAGGGCTAACCAGAAACCTCTGAAGAATCAGAAACACACACCTGTAACTATTTGGCAAATGCAAACACAAACCTGTATGCGCATGTGCATGCTAATATACATTTAAAAATATGCATGCACACACATAACTTATTACCAGCTACCTCAGCACAGTCATCAGAAACACAGATTCTGAGCTGGGAGGTCATGAGTTTAATCCTCATTACAGCCGTTTATTTGAGATATTATTCTTTTGCCTCGCTTGTTCAGCTTGCTTAGATTCAACTGGACAGACAGGGACCATACAGTCGCCTTTCATCTACTTAATGGCCAAGTCTCTGAGACCGTTGCTCAAATTTTCCAACTAACACTGCTAGTGACATTATGTCTCAGGCCGGTTTATACATTATAAATGGAAGCATAGGGTACAGGTCTGTCGCACAGTCTCGAGCCAGAACAGAACTGCAAAGAATCATCTTTATCATCGTTATTTTCATCAATCTGCATTAAAAAAAAAGAAAAGGCCTCAAATTCAGCAGCCCTTCATGGCTTGCTCTCAATGTGACCTCTGTTTCAATTTGTCTCTACACCTGTACTTTGGATGAGTTAGTGTCAAGGTCACTGTCACCACACCTGTGCTTTTGGTGAGTTAGTGTCAAGCTCACTGGTACTGGCCAGTTCATGGGAACTGTTGCTGGATGTAAGTGTTGCCGTCCTCCAGACAGGAATGCCCACTCACACTGGCTCCACGACTGTCTCAAGTAGGAAGGGTGGGTGATTTGAGTATGCTGGATCAGAACAGGCACCACCAAACACCAATGAAGCGACTCCGCAGCAGTGCAGCGTCTCTTTCAGTGGGTTGCACAAACAACTTAACACTGACTGCACCCTGTGGAAATCCGGTGACGGGGCTGATGGGTCAAGCCAGGCAGCTGTTGTGGACATGGAGCTGAAATGAGTGCAATGGGGGTAAGGCCACTGAAGTGATGCAGAAGATGGGGGTAAGGCCACTGAAGTGATGCAGAAGATGGGGGTGAGGCCACTGAAGTGATGCAGAAGATGGGGGTAAGGCCACTGAAGTGATGCAGAAGATGGGGGTAAAGCCACCGATTGAAATGATGCAGAAGATGGGGGTAAGGCCACTGAAGTGATGCAGAAGATGGGGGTAAGGCCACCAATTGAAGTGATGCAGAAGATGGGGGTAAGGCCACTGAAGTGATGCAGAAGATGGAGGTAAGGCCACCGATTGAAATGATGCAGAAGATGGGGGTAAGGCCACTGATTGAAGTGATGCAGAAGATGGGGTAAGGCCAGACCGATTGAAATGATGCAGAAGATGGGGGTAAGGCCACTGAAGTGATGCAGAAGATGGGGTAAGGCCACTGAAGTGATGCAGAAGATGGGGGTAAGGCCATTGAAGTGATGCAGAAGATGGGGGGGGTAAGGCCACTGAAGTGATGCAGAAGATGGGGGTAAGGCCACCGATCGAAATGATACAGAAGATGGGGGTAAGGCCACTGAAGTGATGCAGAAGATGGGGGTAAGGCCACCGATCGAAATGATACAGAAGATGGGGGTAAGGCCACTGAAGTGATGCAGAAGATGGGGGTAAGGCCACTGAAGTGATGCAGAAGATGGGGGTGAGGCCACTGAAGTGATGCAGAAGATGGGGGCAAGGCCACTGAAGTGATGCAGAAGATGGGGGTAAGGCCACTGAAGTGATGCAGAAGATGGGGGTAAAGCCACTGATTGAAGTGATGCAGAAGATGGGGGTAAGGGGTAAGGCCACTGAAGTGATGCAGAAGATGGGGGTAAAAAGCCACTGAAGTGATGCAGAAGATGAGGGGTAAGGCCACGATTGAAGTGATGCAGAAGATGGGGGTGAGGCCACTGAAGTGCTGCAGAGATGGGGGTAAAGCCACTGAAGTGATGCAGAAGATGGGGGGTAAGGCCACTGAAGTGATGCAGAAGATGGGGGTAAGGGGTAAGGCCACTGAAGTGATGCAGAAGATGGGGGTGAGGCCACTGAAGTGATGCAGAAGATGGGGGTGAGGCCACTGAAGTGATGCAGAAGATGGGGGAAAGCCACTGAAATGATGCAGAAGATGGGGGTAAAGCCACTGAAGTGATGCAGAAGATGGGGGTAAGGCCACTGAAGTGATGCAGAAGATGGGGTGAGGCCACTGAAGTGATGCAGAAGATGGGGGTGAGGCCACTGAAGTGATGCAGAAGATGGGGGTAAAGCCACTGAAGTGATGCAGAAGATGGGGGTGAGGCCACTGAAGTGATGCAGAAGATGGGGGTGAGGCCACTGAAGTGATGCAGAAAGATGGGGGTAAGGCCACTGAAGTGATGCAGAAGATGGGGGCAAGGCCACTGAAGTGATGCAGAAGATGGGGTGAGGCCACTGAAGTGATGCAGAAGATGGGGGGGGGTAAGGCCACTGAAGTGATGCAGAAGATGGGGGTGAGGCCACTGAAGTGATGCAGAAGATGGGGGTAAGGCCACTGAAGTGATGCAAAAGATGGGGGTAAAGCCACTGAAGTGATGCAGAAGATGGGGGCAGGCCACTGAAGTGATGCAGAAGATGGGGGTAAAGCCACTGAAGTGATGCAGAAGAAGATGGGGGTAAAGCCACCGATCGAAAGTGATGCAGAATGGGGGTGAGGCCACTGAAGTGATGCAGAAGATGGGGCAGCAGACAAAACAATACAAAATGATCAGTGCCATATAAGACATTCAAGTACAGAATGTGCTTTACTAAAGTGACGACCTCATTGACCTTTCAACGTTGTCATGGAGAAGGGTGGGGATAATGGGGAGAATAGAAACTGGACACAGAAAGAACAGCAGTGAACAAGAGAAAGGGAAGGAGAATAATACTGGTTCTTTTTTCTTTTTAAAGGTCAATGATACAAAAGACGAACAACACCAATAAACAAGCAAAGTGGTGCTGAACAGTGGAGAAGGGAAGAATAATGTATAATCTGAAAAAAAAAAAAATCTTAAAATTGTCATGTGCTTATAAATTCAGAATAAAACCAATCTTGGTTGTTCAACAATGTAAATTTAATCTACACTGCTATCTAACAGCTGTACAAAGGACATCACTTTATTGATAAAAGCCCAGCAAACTCTCATACACTGAACAATCATAAGATGTAAATACGTGAATCAAAAATTTAAAAGAAACTGGCCGACGATAAAAAAAAATCTCATCACTGAAATAAAAAGATTTTTTTAAAAAAGGTAATGAATGAATGTTTACATTATCAAAGTTCAGATGATGACGTAAAACATTTCATCCTGCCCCCTGCGTAAATGCAAAGTACAAGCACTTCAGTTTTTCATTCAGTAATTTCGTACCTTCAAGCAAAGTGGGGAAAAAGACTTGATACTGAACATCACATTACACACATTCAGTATATACAGTGGAGTCTGTCTGACAAAACAAAATAGAATTTGCTTGTATTTGCCAATAGACATGCTGCGTTAGGAAAAAGCTGTCCAGACTAGCAAATCACAATGTTTCTTGTCTGATCTAATTTTCAAAGCAGATTAACATGAAGCTCACATAACTTTTGTCTGGAGGACCCTCATAGTTTCTTTTACATCTGCTGCCATGCCCTCAGTGATTCTAGTGGTGAAACTGTGGAGTTCCACCTGTTTCTCTCAATATTCATGTAAAAATGTCCAAAGCAGAAAGTGTAGCATGTGTGTGAGTGTATGTAAATCCCGGGACTGCGATCAAAATGATTTACATCACTTTAAAAGTACTCCTTTCTTTCTAACAATAGTTTTATATAACAAAGCACACAGTGGTTGTCATAAAATGTCATCACTGAATAAACAGACAATACAGGACCCAGAATATCTGTTTATATGAGTGTAGCAGTAGTATTTGTGTTTTTGGTGAAATCTATTAACACGTGTACAAAGTACAATGTGTGTCACGTGTGTGTGTGTGTGTGTGTGTGTGTGTGTGTGTGTGTTTTGTGTATGCATGCACACACTTATACATGCTAGTGAGTGTGTGTGTGTGTGTGTGTGTGTGTGTGTGTGTGTGTGTGTGTGTGTGTGTGTGTGTGTGTGTGTGTGTGCGCATGCGCGCATGCATTTGCGCGCACACAGCATGTGTGTAAATATGTGTGAGTGTGTGCATGTGTCTCTCTCTCTGTCTGTACCTATGTGCATGTGCATATACATGTATGTAGGTGTGTGATGTGTCAATCTCAATCTTCAAGCACCACTAGAAGTGAGCACTATGGACTCAAAACGTGTCTGCCAAAGTACACGGGGAGAACAAAAACAGGAAGGGGCAGTAAAACAGGTGAAGCAAGTCATGGTCACTCCATTCATCAGCACTGATCTTGATTATGCATGTGAACAAATTAAAAATAACACTGAAATACTGTAGTGATGCATGGCACGAATACTCAAAAATATCAATTCCGTTTTACCACAGACCAGCCTACCACACAGGTTTTTTTTTTTTTTTTCAGGGTGGTTGCCACATTCAACAGACAGAGGTCTCACCAGTCTAAAAAGACCACAAAAAAACCCAACACACATGCTCATGCAGTTTGTACACCTGTGCATTACATATGGCGCCATTAAACAACAATTTTTTTAAAGAAAATGGGCACAAATACATGAAAAACAAAAAGGAAAAAAAAAAATTGTCAAGGCGTTTCTGATGAACAGGATCACTGGTTTTGACTGACCAGACAGGGCTGTTTGTTTTCATTAATGTCATCAATATGATCGTTGTTTCATTAATGTCAATGATCATGGTTTCATTAATGTCAATATGATCACTGTTTCATTAATGACAGTATGATCATTGTTTCATTAATGTCAATATGATCATTGTTTCATTAATGTCAATGATCATGGTTTCATTAATGTCAATATGATCATTGTTTCATTAATGTCAATATGATCAGTTTCATTAACGTCAATATGATCACTGTTTCATTAACCCGTTGAGTGCCTTAAGCCATCAGCTGACGCCGTAGTAAAAATGTACTTCCAGTTCCTATGGGCCGTCGTCCAAATTTTCATTCGTTACTATTCCTATCAAAGGACTGAAATAGAGTGTGCGTAGTAAGCCTTATGTCTGCAGTATTAAAATGATATGCAAATGACCACACGTGAGGGGAAAGACCATTTTTTTCTCATCACTGACTGACTGGATGACCAGCCAGCGCTTTGTCTCGCTTGCAAAGATGGCGGCGCAACCTTCGACGAGCGTAGCGACCAAATCAACGTACTTACACAGCTGAGCGGGCTCTGCTAATCATTTTTGACAAAGATAATAATCTTTTATTCAGCGACTCACTCGAGCATGAAGGTGAGATGATGATAGTGATGGAATTGCCGACCATATTCGTCAGTTATTGAGTCGTGCTGTGCGATCTCAAGAGTGTGTTCAGCTGACTGGTTACCAGCGTCGAACGAGCTAGCCTAGTGTGTACTCTGCACTGTGTGCGAGTGGCCCAGCGACGTGTTAGCGCGAGAGAGGGGGAGCGCGGCCTGCTCGCGGCGTGACACGGGCAGCAGGAAAGGTAGGGGAAGAGGAGGAGTGAAAGAGAGGGTTGAAGTCCAGCAAGGGGGCGTGGTGGGGGGGGGGGGGGGGGGGGCGTGGTCGAACTGACCTGTCTGCATGAGGTGTGAGCGTCTGGATAGACTTCTAGACTGTTTTACTTTCATTACAGGTGTAGTGTGACAATACAAACTTTATTTTCAACTTTTTTGCTTGTGTTCTTTTTTTTGGATGTGAAGCTGTAGTGGTAAAATACATATGTTTTTGATTGTGCAAAAAAAATCTATCCAAATCTAAATGCCTAAATATTTTTTTATGATCAAAATTAAAACAAAAAAGAAGCCCAGATTCAAAATCTCCATTCAATTTCCTTCAAAAATCATATATATTTCATTTTTATATCTTTTTTAGTTTCTGAGCTAGAATTTTTTGTTAATTATTACCCCCAAGTGAACGGGTTAATGTCAATATGATCACTGTTTCATGAATGTCAAATATGATCATCATTGCTGTCAACAGAACAGTTGCACTACTTAACAAAAGAAAGCCAACCTAGGACACATTCCTATAGCATTTTGTATTCAATAACAATCCAAGCCGCCCATCCTTTGTCAGTAACAAAAAGAAAGCCAACCTACGACACTTTCCCATTGCATTTTTTTTCAACAACAATCCAAGCCACCCATCCTTTGTCAGTGTCTCACTGCACCACAGGTGTGGGGTTACGAGCAACTAAAGCTGTGATCCCATTGGCTGAAGTCGCACGGCAACATTCATTTGTCACAAGGTGAATCTGACTGTGCCCTGTATGTTCTCAGTGAGTAAACTCAGTCGTCAGACTGACTTAAACAGGAATCCACAGTTCAGGAAGGCTCTAACACACACACCCACAAATATATCATAAGTGATATGTATTGGTCCATTCATCTTTCTTGTCTTACATCTTCAGGTCCTGCAAAAGCTGTCCATGAATAGGTAAGACCAGCTTTTAAACTACAAGAATTTTCACTCCATTCATTCTGACAGGGGTTCATGTGGGATGTAAAACCTCTGCCTGAAGACTTTTTATGTTTCCCTGGCCATCAATGTAACACCACATAAGCATCAATCTACTGATGAACTAGTGTGCCACACCAATAAAATCAAGCACTGACATCACCAGCAAAAACAAAAACAAAAGCATGTACTATAGTTCATGGGTACCAAATGACTCACATGGTACAAAGAATTGTAAGCCCTCATGATCAGATCTCTTTGCACGTGGTAAAGAAACCCAGGACTGGATTGTTATATAATACTTCAAAATATCTGTACGCAGAAACAGGAACATTCTTTATTAACTCAGTCACGTATCCATCTTTCTCTCACAGTGAAATATCCATCTGTTCAAAACACTGGTATTCGCTTAATTTCAATGCAGATATATCAACCAACCATACACTGTAAATGTGAGTTAGCTGTGTTTGAAGCGCAAGTCTTGGATTACTGGCCTTCTGTCCCAAGCACTGGGTTTTGTCATTGGCCACACATCCTGGCTGAACCCTGAGGCCCACTGCAGCAGCCAGACTGGTCTAACAGGAGATTTGGAAAAAAAGTACACTGCAAGCATAGAATTCCTTTGTGTGCATACATGTATTTCTTTTTCCTCTTGCCCATCCCAAGCTTCGATCGGCATACTGGAGTCAACAGTCTGGAATGTGACATGCCCCCTTTCTTCTTCAGTGACCAACACCAAAACAACTAGTTTCAGGGTGAGCCAACTGCCTCCTGAATCATTGCACAGATACTCATCTCATGCTTTCCTCTGATTTGGTCTTTTGTTCTTTAAATCTAATTCTTCAACACTGGGACCACTATCTCTGACAAGTTTCACGTTAATCTTTTATTATCAGGAAGGCCAACGAAAAACCTGAAGGAAGCAGCTTGAAGTTTGTAAGATAGACGACACTTCCTGACTTTGGCCTTCTGTTGCAAAATTATGGAGTTTGATGCTATATAAACTCAGCCATACACAAGAACTGTGTGTATTTCATGGTTTTAACACCAGTTTACCTCTATCCAAACACTAGGTAGCCATGACATGAAAAATTCTCTAGCAGCACATCTTCTTCTGGCACACTGGTGCTGGAACTCTTGTACTAACCAATAATTCCCATGTTCCCTGGGCATGTGCCCCTCCAACTGCCTGATTTATATGCACCAGTATGCAGTGTGGGACCCCCTGAGAGGTGGTGAAAAAAAAAACCCAAAGGGTCATCCATCATGCCATACATGCATGTGACTCCAAAGGCACACACTGATAGCTGTGGACATCAAGATCACAGAGTAACATAAGGCAACAGTGTTTTTGAGTGTAAAAAGGACACAAGGCAGACTTAATCAACAACACTGTGAGATCATCTTTACACTTCCTGTTTGGCTGAGTACACTGAATTTGTCAAACTTGTTGCAAGCAACAGCAAGTTTGCCTGGTCTGTTTGTCTAAATGTTAGCAATGCAGCCAGCCTTCATCACACACATGGGAAAAGACTGGTGAAACACAAGGGTCTTTTTCCAGCCACTGCTCAACATCCGTCTGTCCTGATATCGTCCCCACTATTCACTCATACACTTTTCATCATAATGCTTCCTTCTACTTTCTTTTTCAGCCATGTTTCTTGGTCGGCTAAACAGCTTCTAATTCTCCTATGGTGGTCATTTTTATCATAACTTTATTCATTTCTGAGAGGCTATTCTGCACAAAATTCACACTTTGCTCATTCTGACTCTTGCCAAATATGAACTCAGCCTAGAGGCCTGGGCTGCTCTGAAGAAGAACAGCAGAATTATTTTGCACTGTAAGAATGATTCCAAAAAATGATCCAGTTCAGTGGCAATGCATATACAACATTCTGAAGGAAGCTTTGCAAGGGAAATAAGCAAGAAAAAACATGGTCCTTGCTGACAAAAAAAATTTGACATGTTGAAGGATTTAGATCAAACTTGATATTCAGACATGTTGAAGGATTTGGATCAAACTTGATATTCAGACATGTTGAAGGATTTGGATCAAACTTGATATTCAGACATGTTGAAGGATTTGGATCAAACTTGATATTCAGACATATTGAAGGATTTGGATCAAACTTGATATTCAGACATGTTGAAGGATTTAGATCAAACTTGATATTCAAAATTTTCTCATAAGTTGGTTGGTGCGATGGCCATCATATACCTGTTACCTCATCAGCCATCCAGATTGAATTAAATTTAATGTTCCACTACCCTCGTATTTCACATGTTCGTTTGCTTTCTTGTCTCTTCCGTTTGAAACACAGCAGCCTCCTTGATATTGCTGAGCGACTGATAACAAAACAAAAACCTGCAGGCAATCAAACAGCTCTGGGTAAAACAATCCCACGTTCCTCCTCACTCTAAGATGACCACCCGCGACTCTGCGCGGTGACAGGTGACCCACTGGTAAATGGGATGTACCAGAGACAACGTCATGAATGCTATCAGAAAGCCGTTCACCTGCACACAAGAAAAAAAACATCCAAAGACTCATCATTCTAGATAAAAAGTGAAGTCCTAAAATAATAAATACTATCAGTCAATATAATTCATGAATGATAAATATCTAGCAGACCTTGGCGACCATATAAGATAAATATCTAGCAAACTAGTAATAAACATCTGACAGCATATGGAAAACATCAATCAAAAAAAAAAAAACATGAAACAGTGCATAACCACAGTCAGAAAGGAGATAAAAGAAATCAAAACAACAAGCTAATGGAACACAAAAAAAAATATGACTAAGTATTCTGAACACAGTAAAGAATAGTACTCTGACAGAATAAAGAAACTATGAAGAATAACAAATATTCTTAGTGTGTATTAATGTGTCGATGTGAGGCTTTTATTAATGTATTTATTGAGTTTATTGTAAAGCAGTTTGATCTTCCTGACAAGGAAGAAAGAAAGTGCTCTAGAAATGTCCATTGATTTTTTTTTTTTAACTTTTGTTATTAAACACAGAAAATAGGAAAAATAAGCATTTAAAACTAAACACAGAAAATATGAAGATTAACAATCAGACATACCTCTTACTCTTGTAACAACACACACACACATGCCACTTAAGTATATGGAATTAATCATACTATTCAAATTGCCATGTCGAAGCCAATAACAAACAGGTAATATAATTTGTATGATCGTAACAACACAAGACCTCTGTCATGTATACCATAACCATACACAGGTTCCATATTTGTGAGCTCTGAGACATTACTTTTGTAGCGCGCTGAATCCAATGGCAAAATCAGCTTTTGCAGTCAGCTGTGCAAACCAACCTGAACATATCTGCAATCACGTTCAGTTTAAGTGACAACACAGCTCTATAGGTCAAAGCATGGATTCTCAAGAGCGCACACCAATCCAGTGCAGATAGCAGAGCAGTGTGTAGTACAGTCACTGCTCAACACATCCTGCCAGCTGGTTTCTGTCCTCCTCAGAGTCATCTCATTCAGAAACAAGCAGGAAATTGGCACACACCTGATGCCAAATACACTTGTTAAAAAAACCTGGTCTGACCAGCAAAATGTTTTGCTGAATGTGCCTGAATGGTACTCAAAATATCGGCCGATCACAAACTCTGCCACTGTTCACCAAACAGCAGTCGTCGGTCATCTGCTTCAACCAAAGCAAGCTTGTCATCCAAGTTTTGTGCTTTAATCGATACGCACTGCTCTGGTTTGAAGTTCTCCCCAAGTCTTCTCTTCAACTGTTGAGGGTTTGTTTTTTTTTGTAGCACCACATTTCCCCTCATGGTTTGCATGAAAAACATGGTTATTTTTCATGTAAACTTTGTTTGCATGTCAAACAACTCTTATTTTCACTGTGCACAGTCGAACAGTAGCAGCCCTGTCAAATAAATTCATGACACCTGCAAGGTTCCGAAAGGTTAGATGCAACAATGTCACAAATTAAACCTTAAAATCTTCCCAGCCCAAACCTCTGTGAAGTAATTATCTGCAATCAGGAGGGGAGAGAACAGAGATC
This sequence comes from Conus betulinus, assembly GCA_016801955.1. Taxonomy (NCBI): domain Eukaryota; kingdom Metazoa; phylum Mollusca; class Gastropoda; order Neogastropoda; family Conidae; genus Conus; species Conus betulinus. The sequence goes on along the minus strand of JADBJO010001224.1, from coordinate 204,944 downwards.
ATGATGGAGGAGAGGACAAGAGGAAAGAGTGGGGAAGATGGCAAACGCCATTAACAAGCTAAAGGGTGGGGAAGATGGCAAACGCCTTTAACAAGCTGAAGAGTGGGGAAGATGGCAAACATCATTAACAAGCTAAAGAGTGGGGAAGATGACAAACATCATTAACAAGCTCTCTCTGACCTTCAGGTTCTTGCTGACAAAAGCAAGTATGAGACATCAACGAATCTACTACGGAAGTGACGCCTGCCACCTCTTGCCAGGAGAAGAGAGAGACCGTACTGCACCAGACTGATGAGGCCAGCCAGGATGATCATGATGCCGTACAGAATGCCAAAGTACTCACTAGGAAACCTGCACATAGCTCATTATGCCGCACAGAATGCCACATAGCTCATTATGCCATACAGAATGTACTTACGGGGAAACCTGTACATGCAGTAATGCACTGCCTTTCTTTAATGTGGAAGAAAACAAAATGCAAAGATTCCAAATAGCATGCATGCGTGCGTGCGTGCGTGTGTGTGTAGATATGTGAGTGTGCGTAGGTGTAAGTATGTGTGTGTGTGTGTGTGTGTGTGTGTGTGTGTGTGTGTGTGTGTGTGTGTGTGTATGTGTGTGTGTGTTGTGTGTGTGTGTGAGTGTGTGCATACAAGTACTCATTAAAATATTCTATATGTAAATATACCATCACATCAGAAAGAATGCATATACATACATCAGTTTAAATCAATGACCGTACCCTTGAGATTATACTATTATATATTTTTAAAAAAATTCTTTAGATAAAATGTGACTACACATGTTGCACAAATCTATGAAAACATTGGTGACATTATAAATTTGGTAAGCTACCAGTCGCTATGGTACAGTTGTTACTGGGGAGATCCTGAGTTCAATTATCATCAGAAGCATTCAACTGCAGGAGTTTTTGGCCCTGGCCACCTCATAGGGGTCTGAGTTTGCTACAGGCTCACACTGAAAGGCTGGACCCATACACGCGAGGTTCATTGTTATTCAATAGATGTACCTCCAGCAGAATTTTTCAAATGTCCTGATCCATAATGAAGGTGTCCCTAACTCTTAGGCCTGGTTACCAGCAAGGACATGTCACAAGAAGCTTAAGACTACATAGGACAGCATAAGACTACAATCCTGCTTTGAAGTTTCAGACCGGTATGGTAATTTCATAGAATTATTTTCATCATCCTTATCTTGATTCACTGTCATGACAGCTGTGTTAAATCATTGATGTTTCATGCCTTACTCTCATGGTCACCTGTTTCTGTTTCTTTTTTACCCCCATATCTATGGTGAACTCATGTCAAAAGTCATCAATCAGGCAAAAAACAAAGAAAAATTAGATGTGGTTACAACCTGGCTGACTGTTTTTTTTCTGCTGATCTAAAACTTTTACTGTTTTCACGGTTGAAAATGGAAAGAACAGAAAGCAAAAAAAAAAAGAAATTGATGGTATTACAGAAAACAAATGACTGCCATCCAGTGTTCGGTATCAGTCATTAAAACATGTCAGGGGAGGTAACTTTGCCCACTGAATGGGCAAAAAATGGCATCTTCTAAGATTAGACTAGACTGCTGCATTTGATGTCACACACCTCAATTTTTTTTTCTTCATTTTTACTGTTTTACCAATCACAAACATTTTCTCCTGTCAGATTCTGAAAATTCTTTCCTTTTACAAATTCAACATTTAAAGACATTTTAATATCTAAGATATCTTCATGCATGATTTCTTTCTTAGAATCAGTAAACTATAATTACCAAATCCTGTTAAAAAAATTATAACACCAAAATGTCTGAACTGGTACGAATTAACCTATATCTCTGTCTCTTGATAAGTTTCCATGGCTACTCACATGACGCCAATGTAAGCCGCTCCTATGGCATAGATGAAAGACCTGAAGATGGTGTTGAAGACGAAGGCAGGATACAGCGCAGAGAACACTGTTCAGCAGCACTAGCACCGACAGAATGATGCCCAGCACAGAGGTCAAGCCAAGGGCAGGACGGCGGGCATCAGGTCACGGCGCAGCTGGGAACGGCTGTCTGTCAACCATCATGTAACGACCAACAGTCAAAGGCGCATGAAGTATTACAACTGAAGAATTTTGTTAACATAAAAAATCACTGAAAACATCATGATGTTTGCTGGTAGACACAGGAAACAAATATGAATGCAAATATGTACATTTATGTATATCAAATGCATACTTCTCTATGCTTTTGTATGTAAGTGTTGCATGATGTGTGCGTGCGTGCGTGTGCGTGCGTGCGTGCGTGCGTGTGTATGTGAGCATGTGTTTGTGAGTGTGTGAATTTGGCAGTTGTGCGCATACATGAGTTTTCGAGTAAACCACTCAGTTTTGAATGCATATACAACCAGGATGTGTATGAACCACTTCACTATTTGGAGTATGTGAATCTGCATCTAAACTGTGAAAACATGGCATCCTAAACTACCTACATATGTTAAATAAAGTCTATGTTCATGGGCACAAAATGCTTGCCAAGTAGCTTTCACATTATCATGCAATTTTTTTCCCTTCAAATTCTGACCAGTCTGAATTAGAATCCGAAGCATCTCTTGTATAGCTACTTCATTTTTTTTTTTTCATTCATTCTTAGAAAAATATAAACAATTATATTCACGTCAACAAAAAGCATCAATCATCCCGTGAACTGAGCTTGAAAATCACAACTGTAAGTTACAAAATAAAGTGTAACTATACAAAATCAGAAAGTCACTGTTTCTCTTAGGTAAATACAAATTAATATATCCAGCAGAACATACAGTACACCCAATGTTCACATACAGTACACCCAACATACAGTACACCCAATGTTCTTCAGTTTATCAGCAGTGAAACTGCTTTGGGTGCAAAGCCCAGGCTCTATTCCTACAATTACACACAATAAATCAATATGAATTTCAAACTGAAAGCAATTATTCAAAGAACAAAAAAAACAAAAGAAAAAAAGAAAGAAAAAAGAAAACCAACAATTAAAAAGTTGTTACAGAGTGGGAATAAACATGGAATGGATTGGAAATGCAGCCCTTAAAAAGCTGTTACACAGATGGGAATAAATGTGGAATGGATTGGAAATACAGCCTTTAAAAGGGCTGTTACACAGCTGGGAATAAACATGGAATGGATTGGAAATGCAGCCTTTGAAAAGACTGTTACGCAGCTAGGAATAAACATGGAATGGACTGGAAATGCAGCCTTTAAAAAGACTGTTACAGAGCTGGGAATAAACATGGAATGGATTGGAAATGCAGCTTTTAAAAAGGCTAAGGTGAATGTTTTTCCAAAGCAGGTGAGATCATTAGAGCCAAAGGGAGAAGCCGACTAGAGTTTGTGCAAGGCAAATGAGTGGCCCCCATGATGTAAAGTGTCATGTGCACATGAACACATATATGGTGTGCCAATATACAGGAGATGTGACAAACAATCTGAAAACTCTTCCAACTCCCCAAATTATAGTGTGTCTTGTTGTATGTCATTTGTAATGAACAAATCAAGTGTTCAACACAGCCTAAAGAAAACAATATCTTCAGAATAAAGAATGAAATGTGAGATTACTCACTGGCAAAGATGTGCTTGAAAATGTCATAGATGACACCAGCCACTGGAGAGGTCACCAACCCACACATCATGGCATACAGACACACGTTGGTGTAGAAAAACTGACTGCAATCATACAGTGAACACATCATGGCATACAGACACACGTTGGTGTAGAAAATGACTGCAAACATACAGTGAACACATCATGGCATACAGACACACACGTTGGTGTAGAAACTGACTGCAATCATACAGTGAACACATCATGGCATACAGACACACGTTGGTGTAGAAACTGACTGCAAACATACAGTGAACACATCATGGCATACAGACACACGTTGGTGTGAAAAGAAACTGACTGCAATCATACAGTGAACACATCATGGCATACAGACACACGTTGGTGTAGAAACTGACTGCAATCAAACAGTGAACACATCATGGCATACAGACACACGTTGGTGTAGAAACTGACTGCAATCATACAGTGAACACATCATGGCATACAGACACACGTTGGTGAACAGAAACTGACTGCAATCAAACAGTGAACACATCATGGCATACAGACAAACGTTGGTGTAGAAACTGACTGCAATCAAACAGTGAACACATCATGGCATACAGACAAACGTTGGTGTAGAAACTGACTGCAATCGTACAGTGAACACATCATGGCATACAGACACACACGTTGGTGTAGAAACTGACTGCAATCAAACAGTGTGAACACATCATGGCATACAGACACACACTGGTGTAGAAACTGACTGCAATCATATAGTAAACACTTCATGGCATACAGACACACGTTGGTGTAGAAACTGACTGCAATCACACAGTAAACACTTCATGGCATACAGACACACGTTGGTGTAGAAACTGACTGCAATCAAACAGTGAACACATCATGGCATACAGACACATGTTTGTGTAGAAACTGACTGCAATCAATGAACACTTCATGACATACAGACACACTTTGGTGTAGAAACTGACTGCAATCATACAGTGAACACATCATGGCATACAGACACACGTTGGTGTAGAAACTGACTGCAATCAATACAGTGAACACATCATGGCATACAGACACACGTTGGTGTAGAAAACTGACTGCAATCATACAGTGAACACATCATGGCATACAGACACACGTTGGTGTAGAAACTGACTGCAAACATACAGTGAACACATCATGGCATAGAAACTGAGACAAACACATCATGTAGAAACACTGACTGCAAACATACAGTGAACACATCATGGCATACAGACAAACATTGGTGTAGAAACTGACTGCAATCATACAGTGAACACATCATGGCATACAGACACACATTGGTGTAGAAACTGACTGCAAACATACAGTGAACACATCATGGCATACAGACACACGTTGGTGTAGAAACTGACTGCAATCATACACAGTGAACACATCATGGCATACAGACACACGTTGGTGTAGAAACTGACTGCAATCATACAGTGAACACATCATGACATACAGACACACATTGGTGTAGAAAAACTGACTGCAATCATACAGTAAACACATCATGGCATACAGACACACACTGGTGTAGACACTGACAGCAATCATACAGTGAACACATCATGACATACACACGTTGGCGTACTGACTGCAATCATACAGTGAACATATACATGCTGGTATAGAAACTGACTGCAACCATACAAGGAACACATTATGGTATAAACTCAAACGTTAGTGCTTACAAGATTGTAATGAAACAGTGAACATATCATGGCATACAGACACATGCTGCATGTAAAAAACTGACTGCTGTGTAACTAACCCATGCTCATCAAGGAATCTGGACGTAAAATACACGTTCTGTTGTTATTTTTGTGGTATATCTGTCTTGGAAAAGCCTGCCACTAATCTCATAAACTCAGCGAGTTCTAGTGTATTAATTCCCAGAACAAACAATGACAGGAATGTTGCAATGTTCTTACAGGTCAAAAGATAATTTATTGGTAGTTAAAAGAAATTGTAACGTAAGTATACCTAACTGAGACCTGGTTACTCTACAACTGCTGTAGATTTTTTCCCCACAAAAATTAGTTGTTGTTTATATATATATATATATATATATATATATATATATATATATATATATATATATATATATATATATATACATATATATATATATATATATATATATATATATATAGTTTTCAGAAAACCCTGTTGTAAGTCTGACTCTGCACCTAGCAGTAGAAGGGGCAAGGATAGTTCCATGTAGGAATATAATAATAACAAGTAAAGCAATCCACATGCCCGTGCCTGTTTCTTCCACTTTATTCCATCGTTCAAATTTTCAGCTTTTCCAAATTTTCGGCTTTTTAGCCTGTGTGTGAAAGGAACAATAGAAATTTAAAAGTGTAAAATGGATGGGAGCACAATGGTGTGATTGCTTATTGTTTTCAAATGTGCAGATTCCTGATGAAGGCTGAAAAGCCAAAAATTTGAACGATGGATAAAGTGGAAGAAACAGGCACGGGCATGTGGATTTCTTTACTTGTTTATAAATATATATATATATATATATATATATATATATATAAAAAAACATATGTAAACACACTTTATATATATATATATAAAGCGTGTTTACAAATCTTTCACATTTTTGTTTAAAGGAAAGGTGGGGTGTTCCCAAATTTTGCAAAAAAATGGCGGTGCTGTGGAGATTTATTTTCCCCCTCTAACCGCACAGCTTACTGATTACATTGCCCTCATTAAAGTAAAGATAGGTGCTTGCAAAACAAATTTCTTTCATACCTGATTCACCGCCATACTTTGGCACAAATTCATGGTCTATAATCATTTTCTTTCATTTCAGGACCTGTAGTTCCTGTTGATGTTCCTACATATTGTAGCAGGGTGCTAACAGTACATTTCTTGGTTACCCGTTGTCGACGAAATATTTTGTTCCCCCTTACCTACTTTGATTGATGAATCTCAATTTTTTTTTTTTTTTTGGTGCAAACTCTTTAAATTATGAATACTTCAGAACCTACATAATTGTATATATGTCACCGAAGTTACAAAAATTAATGTATTCTATTCATTACAACTGTGCTGGGCTGAGAAGCCCATATTTTCTCTAAACTAATATTTTGCACAATTAACCTTGGCACCATTTTCAATTGTCCGTCGAACAAACCGTGCATAAATTCTTGATTTCACAAAAAGTATGAGAGAAACTGAAGAACCCAAAAAAGCATCGCATGCCTATGATCTTTTCTGTACAGGCTTGCGACTATACGAAATAACTGATGGCGCCTGCCTCCTTGAGCAAGTCACCTTCTATGTTTCGATGTTCGAGTTTTGATCTAAACTGTCCTTCTACGAAATTCAGACTTCCCGATCGAGATCTTGCTAAAGACTCCATTCCTATGATAAATACAACTGAAAATGTACACAAAAAAAATTATCATCTGACTGACCATTTCAACAGAATAATGATATTTCATCGAAAATCATATCAAAACCACATGCTGACAGCCATGTGGTGAGGAAAGTCTGTTGTGCTTTCTATCAATTTTCAAAAACAAAATTCTGCGCTCAGACACCATTTTGGATAATGAAATTTATATGCATGAAAAGAGGGGAATGCCAGCTATTCATTCACTACAAAACTATTTCACGCTGCTTGGTATTTCTTATCGAACTAGAAAAAAAAAACATGATACAAACATGTTAAAAGTGGGTTCACACTTGGAAATTAATTATCAATAATTTTACACAGCCAGAAAATTGTCAGTTATGACTTTCTGCATTTTATTCCTTGGTCTCTGAGGTTTTCATCGATATCAAATATGTTTGAATACTTTGAACGGACAGTGAGCCAGTGAGCCAGACAACACTGAAGCTGCGCAAATTTCTGTCTGTTTCCGTCTTGCAAGGCTGTTTTGACTGCAGCAGTGTGTTGCCGGTTTTGCAGTCCGGTTCGCGCTACATAATTACAGGCACTTTGTGTAAGACAGCAGTGTGTGCCCCAAGAATGCAGCAAGTGTGCTCAGTGCTCAGTGCGCTCAGTGAGAGAGAGTTCCCAGGGCAGTGTTCCTGGTTTCAGCTCCTTGTTATGGGGGGAAATAAACGGAGAAAAAAACCTCAACTTCATCCTCTGCGTCTTCTTGACTGGCTGCTGTCCCTTGGCTCCTGAACCTACTACCATCTGCCTGTCTTCACCTGCACACCCTTACCACTCCACACCATCACAATATCATATTAGCATGTTGTGAAAGAAGCAGACACAACCCGACGCCACTTTGCAAGCGAGAGCTAGCAAGATTTGTCTCTCTTCAGACACCAAATGAAACTGGCATACCAAGACAACTCTATGGTTACACTCTGCATGTGTCATTGCTGCACAAGGACGTCATGTCTGGATACTGACAGAGATTTTTTTTGCTTACTTTCTTTGTTTTTTTTTTTTTTTTGTTGTTGGTCAGTTGCATTTTCACCTTTCAACAAATATGTACAACATAAACCAAAATTGCATTGGTACACAGGTCTGCTAACAGTCTGTATATATTCACATGAATGTAAGTAAGTATGTGAGTAGCTTTCACCATGTCACCACAAGATGTCTCTTCCTGACAGTTAAACCAAGCACCTACCTTCTTCCTTGTGCTCAGCAGTTCGGTCAGCCAGGTGTTGAGCGAGCCCAGGAAGTAGTAGAAGCGCAGCTGGAGGATGGACAGCCAGATGATGTGCAGCCAGTACACAGGGGAGAGCATGCATGCAGGAACGGAGCGAGGGCAGCTCCTTCTCTGTGCCCTGCTCCTTCTTCTTCACCGATCCTGTTCCTACGATGGCCTACGATGGCAACATCTGTCATACCAAAATATTACCTGTTAACACACTGGCCAAATATCATTAATACACACACATGGACATGTACATGCCGAAATAGTACCTGTTAACACACTGGCCAAATATCATAAATACACACACACATAGACATGTACATGCAGATTAAAAAACCACGCTTGCTCAAGAGCAAATCCACTATGGCATGTACACAAACACATACACATGCTCATGCACACTCACACACATACATACACATATACAGACGCACACACACAAAAACACATACACAATGCACGCACACACACACACATGTGTGCACACACACACTGACTGACTGAAACCATTTACTGTTTAACATGTTGTACTCACACACACACACACACACACACACACACACACACACACACACACACACACACACACACACACACACATACACACACACATAGGCACAAACACACACACAAACACACGTGCGCGCACACACACACATCCCTCATCAGTTAAAGTCACTTGACATTTTTTCTCAGTCTCTTAACGCAATGCTTAATCTTAATCACTCAACGTCCCTTGTTGACCTCATGACCTACTGATCGATTACAGCCGACACTTGACCTCTTGAGGTATATTCTGTATTCTGAACACCAGCAGGGAAGTGCAATGGAAGCTTAGCGCGCAGGCACACCAGTGGCAAAACATGATGTTTCCTTGTCTAAAGGCAACCTATACACTACCAGTAATGTCGATGAGCAGCACAATGAAAGGTTAAATAAAAAGTCTCTAAAGCAGATTTAGGAAAATACTTCAAGTTTTTGTTTCTTGTGTGTGTGTCTGTATGTGTGTGTGTGCGTGTGTGTGTGTGTGTGTGTGTGTGTGTGTGTGTGTGTGTGTGTGTGTGTGTGTGTGTGTGTGTGTGTGTGTGTGTACCAAAATAACCAAGAGTACTGACGAGACTTGAAATACATTCATTTCTTATTCATTAATTCACTACTAAAAGGATGAAACTCTATTGTGTTTGTGAACTAAGAACCAACTGTGCATGGAGTGAGTTTGTAAAAAAAAAAAAATGTACACTTATGCATGGACCCTGGAATTAACACAAGAAAAACATTAAGCTTGGCCTGTAATTATAGCATAAATTCTCTTCAGTTTTATGGATGAAAAAGACATAGATAATCATTTATGTCATTGGTAATTAATATAATCATTTATGACATAAGTAATTAAGTCTACCCTGTATTTACTATATCAAAGGTCTTCAGTTTCATACACAAACAAGACCCATTTATCTAGTTATTTTTTATATGCATTTTTTTATTTGTTTTTCTTTTTATGTCACAAGTCCTGAAGACGATCTATGACCTAAACGCTGTTGATACCTGTTCTGTTGTGTGTGTGTGTGTGTGTAATCTTCTGAGGATCCTCAAAGACATTCATTGTAAGATCCACACCAGTTCTCCTCAGCGTCATCACTGTAGCCTCACTGCATCATTGACCTACTGGTCTGATCCTTGCTTTTTAAACTCAAATGGGCAAATGAAGAAGACAGGGATGTGAAATACCCACTTTTTGATAAATAAAAGACACCAAACCACTTCAGACATACAAAAACGACACTTTTTAAGCTTTTTCAGTTTAAGGAAGGAAAAAAACTACAGTAATTACATGAAACAGATTATATATTCACAAACTGTATGAATTTCAAACAACTAAAGCACCTGTTCACAGATGTTTAAGAGGCCTTGGCAAACAGCTCTGATCACAAGACAAGACTGATGGGCACTGCCCTAGAGAGAGGCAGCATCAAATCCTTGCAACTTTCCACTCTCAGAACTACCAGGACGAAGAAAAAACAGAGAGAGAAGAAGAAGAAGAAGAAAAAAAAAAAAAAGAGAGAGAGAGAAAGAAGAGAGAGAAGAAAAGAGAGAGAGAGAGAGAGAGAGAGAGAGAGAGAGAGAGAGAGAGAGAGAGAGTTCTCAACAGACAACAAATTCATTTATCTAAAAGGAAAAAGGAAAAAAGAGACCGGGGGGGGGGGGGGGGGGGGTGTAATCAACACTCTCACACTATGAACTAACCTGGTATTTGCCAGAAAGAGTGTCTAGAGCAGAGCTGATTCCTGAATCCTCAGCTGATGAATCCTAACCACTACACCACTGAAAACACCGGAAGCACTTGCTCCTTACTCTCAATAAGTATAGTAACAAAGGAAAGATCTCCTTTTGTACCTCCCTCCTTCTAGTTCAATTTCAAGAGCTCCTTTTCGTCAAGGTCAGTTCTGATGCAGAAGGCACCAAGAATGCTACATAATTCTAAAAAGAGCATGTAATGACATTTAGTTCAGAAATCAGCTTCAACATCCAACAAAAAACAAACTTTTCCACAAGAAGTGGGCTATGAAAGAAAACCTTCCCAACACAATTCTCTAGCACTAACAGACCATTCATAAAACACTGAACAATGACAATTCTCTAGCACTAACAGACCATTCATAAAACATTGAACAATGACAATTCTCTAGCACTAACAGACCATTCATAAAACACTGAACAGTGACAATTCTCTAGCACCAACAGACCATTCATAAAACACTGAACAGTGACAATTCTCTAGCACCAACAGACCATTCATAAAACACTGAACAGTGACAATTCTCTAGCACCAACAGACCATTCATAAAACACTGAACAGTGACAATTCTCTAGCACCAACAGACCGTTCATAAAACACTGAACAGTGACAATTCTCCAGCACCAACAGACCGTTCATAAAACACTGAACAGTGACAATTCTCCAGCACCAACAGACCGTTCATAAAACACTGAACAGTGACAATTCTCCAGCACCAACAGACCATTCATAAAACACTGAACAGTGACAATTCTCCAGCACCAACAGACCGTTCATAAAACACTGAACAGTGACAATTCTCCAGCACCAACAGACCGTTCATAAAACACTGAACAGTGACAATTCTCCAGCACCAACAGACCGTTCATAAAACACTGAACAGTGACAATTCTCCCAGCACCAACAGACCATTCATAAAACACTGAACAATGACAATTCTCCAGCACCAACAGACCATTCATAAAACACTGAACAATGACAATTCTCCGGCACCAACAGACCATTCATAAAACACTGAACAATGACAATTCTCCGGCACCAACAGACCATTCATAAAACACTGAACAATGACAATTCTCCGGCACCAACAGACCATTCATAAAACACTGAACAATGACAATTCTCCGGCACCAACAGACCATTCATAAAACACTGAACAATGACAATTCTCCGGCACCAACAGACCATTCATAAAACACTGAACAATGACAATTCTCTAGCACCAACAGACCATTCATAAAACATTGAACAATGACAATTCTCTGGCATTAACAGACCATTCATAAAACACTGAACAGTGACTAGACTCCCAAGACGCAGCTTATGCGTCTCTGCAAAGACGGTTAAAAAAACTGAACATGTGCTAGGGTCGGCCGGCATTTGACAAAATTTCAACGGCAGATACCAGTTATGTCATTTCTATTACATTGTGTACATTTGTTGGTTTGTGCTGTTTTTTTTGTTTTGTTTTTGTTTTGTTTTTTTTTTTTTTTTTTGTTTTTGTTTTTTTTGTTTTTTTGAAGCAAACTGTCATTGTGTTCGCCTCTCCATAAGAGAGATAGTTGAACCATGGACTGATGTTTTGTCGAGTGAGCAGTCAGTGTGAGTGTGTTGTAGACTTTACGGGGAGCTGTGTTTTCTTCACTGCCTTTATTCCATGGATTACAGTGTCTGTTCATGAAGAGGCTACTTCTTCTTCTTTTGCTTTTTTCTTTCTTTCTTTTTGAAGATGTGAACAAATGAGGGACACAAACACTGACAGATAATGACAAGAAGAATTTCCACATATTTTTCAAATAGGTCAAAAAGGAAACAGTCTTCTTCATCCTCAGTGAGTGATGTATGTCTGAGCCCCGAAACAGACCAGAGTAAAGTTAGACAAGACAAGAAAACACAAAAAACAAGACAGTGAGAATAGTAGCAAAGAAATGGCTTTAAAAGACACCTTGCAAGAAATTCAGGAAATGATGTCTCAGTTAGCAACTAAAGACGATATCCTGATGTTGCGTGCTGAAGCAGAGAAACTGACAGCAGCATCATAAATTCATAGGATTGAAACTTTGGAAAGTAACATCTTTGACCTACAGAAGGAAAGCGACAGCCTTAAAACTGAAGTCAAAAACCTGAGGGGGGAGCGGGCGGAGCTTCCAGGCCAGCTGCTGCAACAACACAAGGAGGTCACCAGTGTCTGGTGTGTTATGAACGACCATGAGCAGCACGGAAGACAGTGGAACCTCAGGTTTATGGTGTTCCTGAGAAACAGCAGCAGGAGTCAGTGGGTGACTGTTTCAACAAGTGTGCAGATGTTCTCAACAAAAAACTGGGAGTACCTGTGACAGCGAGTGATGTTGAGATAGTGCACAGATCGGGCAGAAAGAATACAGACAATGGTAGGCCAACACCTATTCTTATTCGTTTTTCTCCCGCAGACAAAGGGGGCTGGTTCTCATGGCTCGCAAAAAACTTAAACAGTCTGGTGTTTCTATTGCTGAAGACTTAACACAAGATAACTACAAACTTCTGCACAAGGTCAGTGCACACTCAGCTACAATGGCCGCTTGGTCATCCAATGGAAAGATTTTGACAAAACTAAATGATTGATACAGATGCTGATCAAACGATGACAAAAGAAATGATTTGAATGTGGGGGACGGGGGGGATTGGGGGGGTGACAACATGAGAACAACGCTATCAAATGTGGTATGAGAGGTATCTGTAAGAAAGGAGGAAAGAAGGATAGAAACAGTCATTGTTTGTTTGTTTTTTTAAATTTCTTTTTATTTTGTTTGTTTCTACATTAAAAATTGCGATATGCCCTTTGTTACTCTCTCTCTCTATCTCTCTCTCACGTGCCCACACACACACACAAAACTGGCAACATGTATGTATGATTTCGATCACACCCATGATTATGTGCATTCTGTAATTGTGAATAATGAAACTGATGCAGATGTTTTATGAACTTGTGATTCATATTTACTGCGTATGATCTATGTATGTAAGTGTTTTGTTTCTCTCTCTCTCTATCTCTCTCTCATTTTCAACTCTATTCTATTATGTATTGCCTTTGAAAACAGAACTGTCTACTTGAATGCTCCTTCCTTTACCTCTCCTTTGTAGTCTGCCATTCATCCTCCACTCCTCCTTCAGTCTTTCTTTCACCTCCACGCCCTCTCCATTGCCCAAACACCCCCTTTTATGAGGGAGGAAGTTGGTTTCTTTCTCTCTCTGTCTCCTCCCTGTTCCTTCCCTCAATCATCCACCTCTCATCTTTGTTCAAGCAATTGCCAAATGCGTTTTCTCTGTGGTGACATTATTTATACTGTTTCCTTCAGATTGTATTTGTCTAGGGTGCATGTAGACCCATCATCTCTGACGGGGATGTATTTTTATTGTAACACACATGATACAAGGGAATAGGGATACTACAATAGCAAATGTTGTCCCAGTGGTGTTGACCTGGTCTTGTCGCTCAATACTGATTACATCCATCTCTTACTCTTTTCTAGTGGACAACAGGGGAGACGTGTTTGAGAGTGGTATATACATATATGTATATGTATTTATATATCTGCATGTGTGTGTGTGTGTGTGTGTGTGAGTGTGTGTGTGTGTGTGTGTGTACAAAAAGAAATTTGTATATAGTGATGATGTTCTTTAATCCTGTTTAATGTTCTTCTTTTTTCTACTCAGTTCTGTTCATGTTAAATATGAGGCTATTATTCATGATATTCACCTGCGATTCCCAGCTGATCTGGGTCACGACAGTTGTCCTATTTGAATTCTCAGTGGTGATGATATAGTTTCCTTATGGTATCTGTTTAGAGTGCACATATTATTGTATTTGTTTAGGGTGCTCATGTTACTGTATCTGTGCATAGTGCGTTAGTCTAGAGTACACAGGTGATCGTTGTCACTAGCCTTTTCTTACCCCATATGCATTGCAACAAGTGAGGTCTTCCTCTGTATGTATTCATGTCAATATGTAATTGGATGTCTACATTTTTGTGTTCAACAAACACACATTGGCTTGCTGATGTGTGAGTGTGTGGGCGGGTGCACGTGCGCACACACTGAAAACAGGCACTCTCGCGCACGCATGCGACACCATAAGGGGGTTGGGGGGGGGGGGGGGGGGGGGGGGGGGGGGAAGAAAGAAAAAAAAATGTTTAAAACAAAAAAAAACCAACACAGAACAATGATGAAACCACTTACATCAAACTCTGCCACTCACATTCCAAAGAACAAAAACTACCAACAAGAGCGCAGAAGCCATTTTACCCTTTATGCTGTCGTCTGTAGAAGCGCTGTTCTTCACGATAAGTTCCACTGCACCCTCATAGTTCACTGGATTTTCCCAGCTGGCTGAGGCGGGGTCTTGGAGATGAAGCCCCGCGGCAGGAAGAAGAACGTGTTGACCAGAGTGACGACGTGAAAACACGTGATAGCCGTCATGGACCACTTCAGAGCTACCCCGCTCTCATGCAGCAGCTGAAGGTATGACATGCTGATTTTACTTTTGGTTAAAGCGGCTGGCTTGCTCTTTTTTTTTTTTAAATGAAAGAGCAAGCAAACTTGCACATAACCTCGCAGCAGAATCTGCGTGATTATGTAAAGTAATGTATTTCAATGTGTACTGTGAATGACACCGGGTGGTTGGAGTGGAGGATAGACCATGTGGATGCATAGGTATGCATTCTGCTCACATTCACATATTATTTGTTTCATGCCATTGGTCAAACAATAATCCCATAAACCATCAGTCTGAGCCACAAACCATGCATGAGGAGCCATGTGGTGTGTGTGTCACTGTGAAAAAAGAAAGTTTTTATGAGGGTCTTGGTGCAATCAGACCAAAACAGGAACTGATAAACATGACCTAATTTTCTTTTCTTTTTTTTATCAGAATATCCTGGCATAGATCAGACTTGAATCCTGATCCCTGCTGAATTTCTCATCAGGAGCCCTTACGTGACACTCTCTTTCCTCAGTTATCTTCGCTGTGTTCTACTGCTTTGAATTTTTGTAAAATTAAACACTATTTGAATTGGCTGCCACTGGTCTACAGCAGGTCCCTTCTTGGTTAATTGTGTTTGACACTGTACCTTGACTGATATGAAAATAACTGGACTAACAGGGGGCCAGTCTGTCAGCTGATCACGACAAACATGGTCCACAGAAAGAAACATGGGGTCTTCTTTAAGGTCAGCAAACTAGAACTACTTTGCAGTCACAGAGTTAGGAGAAAGGACAGACTGAATGCCACTTTCAGTTGGCCATTAAAGGCCACTAGAGTCACGAACAAACACAGCAGATCATAAGCTGAGTGAATTCCAATTGCCCCTGCCCTCTACCAGTCACGCACTGGACATTGGAGTTCAGAAATTTGAAGCTTCTAGACTAGAGCATGGAAAGAACTGACTGGTGGTCGTGAAATTCTTGAGCTGTTAAAATGGAAAGAACATGAATTTGACAGCAAAGTCCATGATCCCTCTTCTCTTTAAGTGAGATTAACAAACATGGTTCTTGGTAAGACTGATATTACCGACTCAACAGTAGTCCAGTCGCTAATAAAAATGGTGATCTCCACATGTGATCACAAACACTGGGAGGTTCTATCACCAGTTTTCACAATTAAGTAAGAAAGAACGACTTTAACAACGATAATTTTGAAAGACTGAATGATGAAACTACTTACAATCATTTCAACATCATATAGTGAATACTGCACTGAAGCTTTAGTCAACAGAAATTGCTTCATAGCCCCAACTGATCTCAAGGACTCTTATTACTCCATCCCAGTTCATCACCAGCATAGAAAACTACTAAGATTTCAATGGGGCTGGAACAGCTTAGAGGTACAGCGCTGGACTTGTAATCTTGGTGATCCTGGGTGTGTGGGTTCGAATCTCCGCCAGGCCATTTCACTACAGGGGGAGGTAACATTGATGTGTGACTCCATTCCCCACACAGTCCTTTGAATGAGACTATAAACCGTGGTTCCGTGTGTGAAGACACGCATAACATCCTGCACACGCGTAAAATCCCATCACCAACTTTCAGAAGAGAAAGCCAGTCTGGCTGTTAGTATGGATGACACTTTACACATAACATGCACCCTGCGAGAGAAATGAAAAGAATGAAAGAAGCAAGGAAACTGAGTGAACAGTATTGAACGATACTGACTGGATGACTTGGGAAACGATTGAATGAAGCGCCAGCTGGCAGCTCTTTCAGTCAGTACAACCCAGGCATGCAGCCCGTTGTGTAAACGAGTGTGGACTGCAAAGCACTTAAAGCTTGGTCTCTAGCTGAGGACAGGTGCTGTATAAGTATTCATAACACTAATAATAATATTAAGGATAAACATATGAGCTAAACACACTTCCCAATAGGCTAGTGCTTGCACTCTGAACATTTTCTGAACTTTCAAAACCACTGGTGCATCACTCAGACATGAAGGACACACCTCCACATCATTTGTGGATGACTCATTGCTAGGTGGTGATACACAGAGGGATTGCATTGCTCATATCTAGTGCACTTCAGCATTTCAGATTTACCATCCACCCCCTCAACCTTCCAAGAATTTCAGGTATCTTGGGGTTATCATTGAAACCAAGTCCATGACAGTCATTGTGTGTGTGTGTGTGTGTGTGTGTATGTATGTGTGTGTGTGTGTGTGTGTGTGTGTGTGTGTGTGTGTGTGTGTGTGTGTGTGTGTGTGTGTCAAGGACTTTGTACACTCTTTTGGCTGTTTATAGATTAAGTGCTCTAAATATCCATTATCATCATTACCAAAATATGCATGCATCAGTTTTGATTCTTTTGTAACTCATTCCTTTCACATCAAAAATCCATACAAATGCAAGGCAAACAACAGTCTCCACAGCTCCACTTGGAGTGACCCACCTTGACTATAAGCATGACGCCTGACGATGCATCGAAAGCACCGCTGAGCATGGACACCACAGTAGAGCTTCCCTTGGTAAACAGCATGGAGAACTGCAATCAACAGAGAGGAACATTGCACATGGTGTTTAATGTGAACAGTTCTTTAATTCCTTTTTCACATTGAATCAACTATCATTTCTATCTCTACTGTCTGCTACTGGTAGCCGAGTTAACCAGTGCTATTTGCTCCATGTGGAAAATGAATTTGGCAAGCAAATGTAACCTAGAGAAGGATAGGCTCTGACGGTTCAACTTGCCAAGACCACTGAAATGACAGAAAAATACACACAGATCATACTGGATCAATTGCATTCTGGTTAACAGTGATCACACCACCTGTCAACTCAACCAGCATGCCTACAAAGAGCCTGCTACAGGGGGAACCACCAAACTACATTGTGTGGCCAGGCTTTAAGACACATCGGCCTTGCACAATGACTCTTCACCACCAGGCTAAATTAGCGTGGCCAGGTTGTAAGACCCATCGGCCTTGCACAATGATTCTTCACCACCAAACTACATTAGCGTGGCCAGGCTGTAAGACCCATCGGCCTTGCACAATAATTCTTCAAAGGACTGTTGAGGGATGGAGATGAGTTGGAAGACAGGGGGGAAAGAAGACAAAGTGACAGTATTCTGGAACAGAACAGCCAGGGGAAACATCTGCAGAGATCCAGGCCTTGACACACACAGCCACCAGAGCCAGAGAGACCTGATGTTCCATTCTCCAAGATGTCCATGACCATTCACAGAGTGAAGGGGGAAGATGAAGAATGACAATGAATGTGATGACTTACTGCGCACTTCTGAGCTCAGAGCACTCTCCATGCAGACTCACTGAGGACACTGGGCACAGCTGTCATGGGCAGAGCCGTCCAGTGCATTTCTTTTGTTATGTTATTTGTGACATCTGAGGAAGACTATTCAACTCACTTGTATGTTCTATAGTGTGCTCTATACAAGCATTACTTTGCACCTTGGTCTGCATGATTATTGGCATTTTGGCTTGTTTACTGGCATTCTGGTTTGTTTATTGGGCATTCTGGTTTGTTTATTGGCATTCTGGTTTGTTAACTGGCATTCTGGTTTGTTAACTGGCATTCTGGTTTGTTTGTTGCCATTTTGGTTTGTTTATTGGCATTTTGGCTTGTTTATTGGCATTCTGGTTTGTTAACTGGCATTCTGGTTTGTTTATTGCCATTTTGGTTTGTTTATTGGCATTCTGGTTTCTTGATTGGCATTCTGGTTTGCTGGTTGCCATTTTGGTTTGTTTACTGGCATTCTGGTTTGTTTGTTGCCATTTTGGTTTGTTTAATGGCATTCTGGTGTGTTTATTGGCATTCTGGCTTGTTTACTGGCATTTTGGCTTGTTTATTGCCATTTTGGCTTGTTTATTGCCATTTTGGCTTGTCTTCAGTCATGCTGCGTTCTGTTTCAGTCTTCTTCTTCTTGACAATGTTTTGGAAACAGCTCCATTCATCTGCCTGCTTCATCAGTTGAGGCCAAGTGCTGTGACATGTGTGTTAAACACTATCTGCTGACGCTGAAGACCAAAGCACTGATGGGTACACATATGATTTTCAACATTCACTTATGCAGTCAAACATACAGTCATTCTCACACACACATTCAAACAGTGAAACTACAATGTTATGACTTTTCTTTTTTTCTTTACAGGGTACATACAGACTTCCCAACAAAGAATGCATGGACTTTACATGCACTTTTGACATAGAAATACAAGGACCATCATACAGAAAAATAACCATTCACGCATACTTTAGGTGCCTCACATGAAGCAGAATCCATTAAGAAGCTGACGACAGAAGTGGACACTTTCTGCAAATACAAAATGAACTCAATTTTCATCATATCATCTCAGTAATAATCTGAATAATTTCATGTTATCTAACCAAAATATAAATTGTTCCACCAACATTTTCATTTCCAAGGACTTTAAAGGGACTCTAGGGTGTTTATATGCATTAAAGTCTAAATTTCAAGGAAACTGTTAGTGCTTACAAAGAAGTCCCCAAAATTCAATAACTTTCAAGGATTTGTATGAACCTTGTTGCAAGATCTTACAAAACTTTCTGTAAACCTGTTTATGCTAACATTATCACAGGCAGTCCAGAGCTCAACAGCATAGTGAAGATACCATCCAAAATGAATCCTGAGGGTTTTCTGAATTCTTTCTGAACAAAGCCCTGTCCACTTCCTACCTGCATGTTAGTCATCAGAAGGGGAATGCCCCCAACTCCTAGCAGTGACAGGCCAGGAAATATCAGGGAAGGATTCTCTGCAACCATAATGAACAATGTCAGTGATTTCATTCATGCACTTGGATTTCTATAAATAGACCTACAACAATGACAATCCACCTGAAGGCTATTACTAAGACAACAGGGGAAAATTCCCACAGATGAAAACACACACACGCACACCCAGCGCATAGATAAGCAGATTCAAGTTACCTGCACTAGTGTGCACGCAGATACAGACACACAAAGAAAAAAGGTTGATTTTGTTCAATCAGCTGTAAACCCCACTTCCTTGAGGAAGACTAAAACCTGCAAAGTGTGACAACTGCAGGTGGAAATCTAAAAATATCTTAAATAAATGTTAGTGAACCGCATAAAAAAAACTGAACAAAAACAAATCACAAGACAAAACATGAGGCGTTCCGACCTCTTAGGTCTTCTTCAGGCAAGATACAAAACAATTAGGACAATGAAAATAAACGAGCAATCACTTATCTTCCATCACTTCAGCGCAAGATTGGTGCTAAATCAATGATTGAAGATAAGTGACTGCTCATTCATTTTCGTTGTCCTAATTGTTTTGTATCTTGCCTGAAGAAGATCTAAGAGATCGAAACACATCATGTTTTGTCTTGTGTTTTGTTTGTCCACGTTTTTTGTTGTTGTTGTTTTGTTTGTTTTTTTTTTTTTTGGTCGCTAACATTCATTCAAGATTTTTTTTTAAACCTGCAAACTTTAGATAGTGTTTCATTGTACTGCACTGTATTGTGTTATGTTGTATTGTATTGTATTGTACTGTACTGTATTGTATTGTACTGCATAAAAGATAATATAATTCTGTATAATGATTTCCAGGCTGATCTGCACAATGTCACCCTATTGTATTGTATGTATTGTATTGTATTGTATTGTATTGTATTGTATCGTATCACATTGTATTGTACTGTACTGCATAAAAGATAATCTGATTTTGTATAATGATCTCCGGGCTGATCTGCCCAAACAAACTATGCCACCCTTTATTTACCTGGTGCTTTATTTCTTGCTGGATATACTACCTTTTGAAGCTGAAAATCACATGTCAGAAAAGGGTACAAATACACCTTGTTATCAGCTGTTGGAGGGGGGTGGGGTGGGGGGTATGCCATGTGAACAAAACATCAGCTCCATCAGGCCCACCAGACTTGAACCGTATTTATCCCCCATATGGCACTAAACTGCCACTCACCAATTTACTGACAAAAACACATACACTCGCTCAATGAAAATAGTTAGGTCTCTGCTCTTTTGATCCAGATGATTGTTTAGGAACTTGAGAGTATGCTCCTCCTTCTGAAAGCTTCCAGCTAACCTGACAGTGAAAGTGTCCCACAATGAAAGGAACATAAAGTGTGCACTCATTTCAATCTAGTCTGTACTCCTGACAATTTTTCATGCGGGTACAATTACTCCTTATTTTTTATACTATGAAACTACCCTCAGACAAAAAGAAGGACAGAGCGACGCTTTTTTCCTGTCATGCTACAGGCACTCTCAGCAACAATCCTATAACTCATGATACAACATAGTTAAGCCAACCATAACACTGTTAATAAATGACCATTAAATTTTGGCCATTGGATAAGACTACTTCAGAGTCATAGAGAGGGTAATTTGATGTTTTTACTCTTTTTTCATCATTATCAAAATCTAGGTTTAGACCACAGTTTTTGAATGAAAGAAACTGCTATTAAAAGCAAAAAAAAAAAAAAAAAAAAAAAAAAAAAAAAAAAAAATTTCAAAGGGCATGGGATGTGGAAAGGTGTTAACCAAGACAAAGACATGTTCTTGGTTGACCATTAGCATAGCCGCCGACCTCTGAGTCAAAGCTCTGGAACCAGGGGATGATGGGGCTGGGCAGAGTGAAGAAGGGTCAGTTCGACTTTTGACTGAAAACATTTTTAATACTCTTGTGTTCCAGTTGACAAGAGTGGGTTTAGAAAGAAAATACATTTTCCATGTATACATATAGTTGCCAACATCCACGTAACATCATTTAGACTTCACACTGCAATACTTCATCATCCCTATTCAAAAATGACTCTGTCTCCCCACCCCACCCACATCACCTTCACTTTTTTTTAAAACAAAATTGTGAGATTCTGGATTTTTTTTCTTTTAAAAAACCCCACTAAAATCAAGATTTCAGAAATAACTGCTAGTTCAGGGAAATTCCAGTAAAAATTTGTGAGGGTTGGCACTCCCATTTTAGTCTGAGTATAGTTAAACTTACAGCGCCTTCCACAAAGCATTCAGGAAGCAGCAAATGACTTTTCTGGAGGGAAACTGCCATGCGACAAAACTGAAAGCTCCAAAGCAACAGCAAGAATACATCAAGCTGGTGAGGTAATGACTGACAGAAAACACTGATGATCATCATGATGATGCAATCAGACTGGGTCATAGACACCAGTATCTCCACACCTGAGATTTATTCATATCACAACTTGCCAACACAACCTCTGTTGGAGAAACACCCTCATCACAAAAAGGCATTATGGCAGGAAAATTTATGGTGTAGTCACCAAACCCACATGTGTGCTTGAAACACAGCATTGTCATCAATTGCTTTTACATCCGACAGGATTGTTAAAATCAATATCACTAGGTTCTAACAGTACTGGATGCCATCATTTCTGTGCATGAATACTCCTGCAGTAATTGTTGAAAGTGCGGCAGGAAAAATTTGGGAGGAGATAATTTGCAGACAGGCGTTTCTGGTAACAGCTGGACTCTGGCAGTGTAACTAATTTGCAATTCTCTACACTGAAATTTGTGATGTATTAAACCATTGTTCACACACACACACACACACACACACACACACACACACACACACACACACGCACTCACACATGCACACGCACACACACATACACACACACACACACACACACACACACACACACTCTCTCTCTCTCTCTCTCTCTCTCTCACTTACACACACACACACAACCACAAGTGTACTGACGGAAAACATGAAATTTCCCAGTTGTAATCTTGTTAGAAAGGTCCATGTCTGCACACTTTACCCACGTACCCAAAGACACACAGAATATACATCAGGCCAACCGGTTAACACTACTGATACTTTATATAATCATGGCCAACCGGCTAACACTACTGATACTTTATATATAATCATGGCCAACCGTTTAACACTACCAGTACATTATATAATCATGGCCAACAGGTTAACACTACTGATACTTTATATATATCATTCACATGAGAAACCAACACATACCATGGGACGTGAATCCACTTAGTAGTGAGCCAGCTGTAAAACACACTCTGTCAAAAAGAGAAGAGACAAAAATATCACTGTAAAACACACTCTGTCAAAAACAGAGAAGAACAAAAATATATCTTGACAAAAATGCTTTCACTGTAAAACACACGCTGTCAAAAAAGAGAGAGAGAGATAAATGTATTTGACAAAAATGTTTTCACTATAAAACACACTCTGTCAAAAAGAGAGAGGGGGGGGGGGGGGGAGAGAGAGAGAGAGAGGGGGAGAGAGAGAGGGAGAGAGAAAGAGAGAGAAATATATCTTGACAAAAATGCTTTCATTTCAGTCAACCTTGCAATGAAACATATCAGTATAAAATATATTTCCAATTCTGCTAAAGAAAAATTGCACACATGCCAAACATTGTATAAAGAATGGAACACATCATCACACACTACTTTTCCATTCTTTATACATTTGCTGTAGTTGAAATAAATACCTCACCCTGTTTTGAACAAATAAGCTGGTAAAAAATCATAGATCTTAGACTTTGGGGAAAGCTCTTACGTTAACGAAATAAAACAGTTTATTTTAAGAATGGGTCAGAGGTTATACTCACATGCACATAAGCGGGTGACCCGTGTGCCAAACTTAAAGTTGACCTGACCCAAAACCGCACAGCCCACACAGAACATCATGGAGCCAATGGTGAACACCAGGGTCAGCCGTTTGTCACGTGCAGGGCAGTTTGGATTCTGGTCCGTGGCGGTCATATTTGCCGCATCCCTTGCACTGAGGCTGTTGTTTTGAGACCACAGAGTACGTATCTGTCGATGAACTGGACGATCCATTCAATCCACTCACTTTGCTTGCCACAGAGGCATTGTGGGACACAGACACACTGTCACACAACTCAGAGAACACGCCGTCCTCCTTCAGGATGAAGACCAGGGACCCCCATCCGTACAGCAGTCCTCCAAACAACAAACACTCCAGAAAAGCCCAGACAACGTAAACGTAGCGGCATCGCGGATTGGCAGCCATCTTAAGAGAAAAACACTGATGGGACTCTGCTCTTTCACTTGGTCTCAGACCTGCAATCAAACATGAATTCACACTTTACACCAACGAATGTACCCTTACATCAATGCAAAGTCTGAGCCAGCTGCACTGAAGTCGTAGGATACATTAAAAGTCTACTGTGTTTTACCTTTTATTTATTTACTTATTTATTTTCTGATCAGTCCTTTCTCTGACGAGTGTCACAAGCTCCAGGCACAGCAAGTCCTGGACACACTTCAGTGTACCTCTGAGTTCTGTTATGTACCCTTTGACATGAGTGTCAGTATACCTGACCTGGATTAAAAGTCCGGTACCCCTGTTACAGAGCACAAAACAGATTGTCTGGAAAACAGAGATTAAACATGTTTAACTGGCTATACCTCATCCTGCTGACTTACGGTCACATTTACAACAGCTGTGGGTATAAATACACCAGAGGTGGAAGGGGGGAGAAGGTGGTTTGTAACACTTTATCCACTTTGACACTGTTTTCCACAAAAACAAAACAAAAATGATGAAGAGTTTTCAATCTCCCAGGTGAGGGACGAGGGTGGAAGTGACTTGGAAACCCAGAATGGAGTGTGTGGGGAGGGATGGATGATGATGATGATGATGATGATGATGATGATGATGATGACGATGATGATAATCTTTATTTCCAAGGGTAACAGATAAGCAAACACGTGCTTTTTTTTTATCCAACCCTTGCCCCGTTAAGGGACTAAGTATGACTAGCGACTAAGACTTACAAAACTTTTAACAAACACACATATCTTTTTTTTTCTTTTTTTTTTTTTTTTTTTGCTGTCCCAACCTCTGCGCCACCTCAGAGGCAGTGCACCCACACCGCTCCTTCCGACACCCCCCGTCCACAGCCACAGCCCGGTCAGGCCCGCCACAGCCCCGTCACCGACAATCCACAGGGCGGAGTCAATGTCAAGCCGTCAAGAGGCAACCCACTGGAGGAGACACTGCACTGCTGCCGAGTCACTTTGGTGGTGTTCAGTGGCGCCTGTTCTGATCTAACATACGCAGGACACCACCTACTAAGCCCCCTACTGACGACAATAATTGCTTAGTCGCTGAGCCGGCGTGAGTGAGCTCTCCCTCCGGAGGGCGCCACCACGTCCGTCCAACGACAGCCCCCATGGACCCGCCGATACCGGTGACCCCGACGGAACCAAACCAAGGCCACAGACGTGGAGAGGACATCGAAACTGAGGTCACCATGAGAGCAGGGCATGAAGGGCCATAGAACTTGGGACACATTTTTTTTTTTTTTTTATGCTGATCGATGAGAATGAGGATGATGAAGATGATGCTACGGATTTCCATTTCGGTCTGAGACTACATGACAGGGCTATACTCTACGCTTCCTTTCATAATATATCCCGGGTGTCAACCAGGCCCGAGAGATACAGGCACCTGCAGTGTTGGTCAGGAAATTTGAGCAACACTCTCAGAAACGCATCCATTAAGTGGATGAAACTCGACTGTGTGGTCCCAGTCTTCCCAACTGAGTCCGCAGCAAACTCAACTCTGGGTAGGAGCCGGTCGGGGCAGAAAAACCCACATGCCTCTGATGGGATTCGAACCCACGACCTCCCAGCTGGGAGTCCGCGACGCTAACCACTTCGCCACGGCGGCTGGTAACACACATATCTTCATAACATTAAAAAGTTCATCCATTATAGTTAAGGCGTAGATGACCTTAAAAGGAAAAAGAAACGATTGAAACAACAAACAAGAATAAAGAAATTGATTACAAAGAAGAAAAGAATCAGTCCACAATGGAATAAGTGATCTTCTTATCGAAGGGAGGAGAGAGAGAGAGAGAGAGAGAGAGAGAGAGAGAGAGAGAGAGAGAGAGAGAGAGAGATGCATTCCTTTTGTTAAAAAAAAACAAACATACAACAAACTGCTAAGGATGATAATTAGACAACTACAATGCATCAATAATATCAACATTTTTACTTTTTTTTACATTTATATGATGTGGTTATAAGGCAAAACGAGAACGAACGGTACTACAATCAATTATCAGTAAGCAGCAATGAAGGCCTAGCATCAATAATCGTAACACTTATTTTTCATGATGTGTGTGTGTGTGCATGTGCATGTGCGCATGCGTGCGCACCACATGCGCTTGCCCCCGCGCACATGCACGTGTGTGTATGTGTGTGCATGTGTGTGTGGCGTGTGCGTGTGTGTGTGTGTGTGTGTGTGTGTGTGTGTGTGCGCGCGTGCGAGTGAGAGAGAGAGAGAGAGAGAGAGAGAGAGAGAGAGAGAGAGAGAGAGAAAGGAAGCTTGAGGGTGGGGGAAGCTTGGGGGGGGGGGGGGGGGGGGGAGGAGGAGGAGGATGGTGGTGGAAAGGACTAATAGGGGAGGCTACTGTCACTCATCCCTTTCTTAGAAAAATAAAATAACATATATTATATCAGTCCACAATACAAAATTGACATTTCATAATTTCAATGTCCAAAAAAGTGACATTTGCCCAATACTGATTATCTTATTTCAATATGCTATCCATGTGTTGGCAACATGTGTTGGCAATCAAAGCATCAACAGATTACTTCTAGATAACAAATTAATTAAGGTGTTCTTTCATGTATTCAACCATCAATTATTTATATCACACGTTTTGATCTGGGTCTATTATCATAAAAAAATGTTACTGTCTTTGACCCACACACACATGTATGCACACATACAGACACACGTATGCACACACACTCAAACATACATATGCACACACACACACTCACATATACATGTGTGCACACAGACACACACACACATACATACATACACACACCACACACACACACATACACACACACATGCACACACACACATGCATGCACACAGACACAGATACACACACACAAATTCATACCTATAACAATAGGCATCAGCAAACCAGTTTCATCTACCACCTCAGTTTCAAATACAATCAAACTTATAAATCAGTCCGAAAAAAAAAATCTTTAAAAAGCAACAACACAAAACAAGACAAAATTGAAAATGAAATGAGGCAGGGAACAGTAAACAATGAACAAGTGCGGTAACTCTTGCTCCCATAGAAAACCTAACACAGAGTAACTTTTATTCAAGACTGGCACAGCCTTTTAAACTTGAATAAAGTCAGACACATACAAAGGCAAACAATCTAATAGTGGGGGAAAGACTAACGCAGGCCAACAACCCCTCCATCATCACAGTATGACTTAGCAAAGATCTGAACTTAAGGGGGGAGGGGGGTGGGGGTTGAAGATGAAGAAAATGGGAACATAAAATTAAGAAAATATATTGTAAATATGAAAACTCTTCACAAACTGCATGAGACAGGTAAACAGCAAACAAAAAGCCCCAAACCATAAAAAGCTTAACAGGCGTATGAACAAGGCCAAATGGACCACAGGTGTTCACTCCCTACAGCAACGAGCAGTCTCATTACAGCTGCCACATTAAAACAACAGGTGTGACATACAACAAGAGGCGAGAATAACAATTTTACAACAGGCGCACAGACCTGCGAAAACAACACAGGAGTAAAGGCCAGAGAAAGGGGGGGACGGGAGGTGGGATGGGAGCAGTGGACGAAAGGAACGACAGACTGAAAATGAAACAGCACAGTCAACGAGTGATGTGTATAAACTGAACTAGTAGTGCAGTTTTCCCACACGCAGGGAACAGACCATACTGAACCCGTCCAAGGCATCCCCATGTGAAGCAAAGACTCTCCACAATAAACACAACAGATAAACCAAAGGTTCAGCAGATATGCTCGTTCTGTTTCACTGACAACAGAACAGGCACTTCATACACTTGTTCTATTTCACTACCAGAGTAGGCACTTTATATACTTGCTCTACTTCATGAAGAAAATAGGCACTTGATACAAACATTCTATTCCACTAATAGCAGAAAAGGCACTTTATACACCAGTTCTATATCAATAATAGCAGAATAAGGCACTGTTTACACACCCTGTTCAACTTCACCGACATGACTGGCACCATTTACAGACCTGGTCTCCCTCACCAACAGAAAAGGTTTCAATAACGGAATAAAAACTGTTCACAAACTTGTTCTGACTTGAATAAATTTATGTTAAATTCTCTCATCTTAGTTATTAATTCATTTACCCATCAGCTTTAAATCATGCGCAGCGTGGTCTCAAAACTTAGTGGATGTGGTGTAGCGTATATGGACTAGTCCGCACACAGTTGTGCCTTCTTGATGAAACTGAAACAACAGGCACAATAGGAACTGTTTACAAACTAGTTCTGTCTCGCTAACACCATAATAGGAACTGTTTACAAACTAGTTCTGTCTCGCTAACACCATAATAGGAACTGCTAACAAACTAGTTCTGTCTCGCTAACACCATAACAGGAACTGTTTACAAACTTGTCCTGTCTCACTAACACCATAACAGGAACTGTTTACAAACTTGTTCTGTCTCGCTAACACCATAATAGGAACTGTTTACAAACTTGTCCTGTCTCACTAACACCATAACAGGAACTGTTTACAAACTTGTTCTGTCTCGCTAACACCATAATAGGAACTGTTTACAAACTTGTCCTGTCTCACTAACACCATAACAGGAAACTGTTACAAACTTGTTCTGTCTCGCTAACACCTTAATAGGAACTGTGTACAAACTTGTCCTGTCTCGCTAACACCATAACAGGAACTGTTTACAAACTTGTCCTGTCTTGCTAACACCTTAATAGGAACTGTGTACAAACTAGTTCTGTCTCACTAACACCATAACAGGAACTGTGTACAAACTTGTCCTGTCTCGCTAACACCATAACAGGAACTGTGTACAAACTTGTCCTGTCTCGCTAACACCATAACAGGAACTGTGTACAAACTTGTCCTGTCTCGCTAACACCATAACAGGAACTGTGTACAAACTTGTCCTGTCTCGCTAACACCATAACAGGAACTGTGTACAAACTTGTCCTGTCTCGCTAACACCATAACAGGAACTGTGTACAAACTTGTCCTGTCTCGCTAACACCATAACAGGAACTGTTTACAAACTTGTCCTGTCTCATTGCACAGTGAGTGCAACTGCAGGCAGAATCTAAACAAGGCTGAAAAGTTATTGATAATGCAGCGCCAAAAAAAAGGTTGTCTTGTGATTCATTGGCCTGCTTTTTTTTTTTTTTTGACAGTGCATTATCAATAACTTTTCACATTTGTTTTGTCTCACTAATAACACAATAGGAACTGTTTACAAACGTGTTCTGTCTCACTAACAACACAACAGGAACTGTTTACAAACTTGTTCTGTCTCACTAACAACACAACAGGAACTGTTTACAAACTTGTTCTGTCTCACTAATAACACAACAGCAACTGTTTACAAACTTGTTCTGTCTCACTAATAACCTAACACAATAGAAACTGTTTACCAACTTGTTTTACTCATTTAGTCACTAACAACTAAACAAGCACTATTGACAGATTTCTTTTCTCTTTGCTTACAACAGACAAGGCACTTTTAAAAAATGATCACATCTCACAAACAGAGCTGGCACTGTTTACAAACTTGTCCTGTCTCACTAACACCATAATAGGAACTGTTTACAAACTTGTCTGACTCATTAACAACAGAACAAGCATTGTTTTATATAAACTTGTTATACCGTGGTAAGAGAACTGGCATCTTTTTTTTTTTTTTTTTTTTTTTTTTTCTTTACTTGTTACCCTCAATACCAAGAGCACAGACGCTAATTACAAACCTGTCACACCTCACTAACAGAATAGGCATCATCTGCGAATTTGTTCTACCTGACCTATAAGAGAAAGGGCACCATTTACCAAGCTGTCACACTTCACATACAGACTTTGTCCTGTTCATAGACCTGTTCTCACCCACAGACAGAATCTCATGGTTCACAAACTTGGTCTACCTCACTAACAACAGAACAGGCACAACACACTCACTGCACCTAACCAACAGAAAAAAACACTGTCTACACACTTCCCCATCCATGCTAACAGAACAGGTACTGTTTACAAATTTGTCCTACTTCAAAACAGAGAGCACTAAATGAGTACCTGATTCAGTTCTGGGACACTTACAGATGGCAGAAAGAGACAGACAGTTCACTGCCCCTACGTCCAAGAGGCTATGGGAACTTAAGCCTTTTCTTTTTAAAATAACAGAGCAGGTGTTGTTGACAAACATGTCTGATGTAATGGTACATGTCTGATGTTTTCCTGAGCAATCAGTTTTGCTCTTCTTACACTGAAAAGAATATGTTTGAAGACAAGTCATGATCAAAAATTGGGATGTCCATAAACTCAAGTTTACCCAGTAAAGCACAGATCAACCAGTGTACGGGAAAATTAGACAACAGATCACAGGATTATTTACAGGATACAGGATATGTAGGGTTCTATATAATGGGACAGGCTACAGGGCCTTTCAAGTGCCCCAGTGTGCATGGAACTAGGCCTCACAGTTGAGAACAGATTAACAATAACTTGCTTAGGGTCCCTGTCCTGAAACATCTGGAAACTGTTAATGTCCTCAGCTTTGGGGTTACTGTAGACTACGCTCAGAATGGTCAGAGCAACGGTCATAATTATGCTTCCTGTTGTTCGAAGAACTTTCACATTCTATACAGTTATAAGCCTTGGCTTGTACTCACAATGCTTCTTACTGTTACTGCCATTTTTGTGAATAAAGTTTTCTTACTTGAAAAAAAAAAAGGATAATTAGTATCAGCATTCCTTGTTACATCAACCATATCAAACTACAAGTGCAAAAATCTTCGAAACAAAAACAATCTACATCTAAAAGGCTTGGATTAAATCTCCACTGTTATGAAAAAGATTTCAAGGATGGCATTTGGCAGATATACAACTCAAGTCTCCTTTCATACTTCCATTCTCTCACTTGTGTATCCTCCTGCACCCTCCCATTTACCACAACCTGCCTTTTCTAAATGCAGGTGACCATGTCACGTTTGAGGGCTAAAAATGCCCAGGTAACATGTAACTGTCCCACGGACAAGAACATCATTAATTTTTCTTTTTTCTTTTAAAGATGTACTCCTCCCCCCCCCCCCCCCCCCTTCTCCTCCCCTTTATTTCTATTTCCCCACCTGAAGTAAAGTGATATGATGATGATAAGAATCACAGCCAAAGCCAATTAAAACACACAAATGATGGCAACACTCTGTATCTGTGTCATGCTTCTTTGAGAGGTAAAAGTAAAGGGAAAAAGTAGAGGGAGCAGATATTGTGAGCAAGCACAATGCATGCATTGCTCTTGATGTGTTTGATTAAAAAACACAACATGTTCGGTCTGCAATGAGCTGAAGTCTGATGATCAGGTAAGCCATCCTTTCACTCACTTTCATTCAAACACTGGCCGCCCAGCAGCAAAGTGGCCAGAGTATTTCCACTTGTCCCCCAGAGGATTAACCTGCCATGGACAATTGGACAGGTGGTAAAGATTTGGGCCCTGTTTGTTTATACTGAAGATGGGGTCTCATTAAAAACTTAAAATAACTTGAGGAAAAAAAAAAGAATATCCAGAAGTAACAAAGATCTAATACTACAAACAACTTGATTAGTTGCTATGCATGACTGGATGCATGCACAGAGGTTAAGCCACTGTCAGACCCAACTCATTAGCTTTTACGCATGACTGGACATGTGTATCAAACAATTCAAAGGTTAACTCACAAATGAAAACAACTTGTTAGCTCTGATGCACAACTACTAACTGGATAATGTGCACTAAAGGTTAGGCCAATTGGAAATAACTCCTAAATGTTAACATGTTGACATTATTTTATTTCCACAGACTTTAAAATATAATCAAACGAAAATTTCATTTGAAGAGACCTGTGTGTTTTTCTTTGACAAGTTTTATTAGTGGCAAAAAAAGTCACGTTCTTCAACAAACTATCACTGTTTTTTGGAGGACTAACAAATTTAATAATATCCATAAACACACAGAAAAAAACTTTTAGCATCTGTGAACAGCAATGGCCCAAGAATGCTTCCCTATGGTATAACAATAATAATGATGATAATAATAATAGTAGTAATGATAACAATGATAATAATAATGACTACAATGATAGCAATAACAATAGCAACAATAATAATAATAATAATAATGGACATTCATGTTAATCTTAAATAACCCCTAAGCATTTACAACAACAAAAATACATGCATAAATTGAGTAGTTTTTAAGACAGGATTTGAAGGATGACTGAAAACTGGAACTACGGAATGGGAGAATTTGTCCCTTGAGCATGGGGCCATGACCAACATGAACATGTGCCTGCCATCTTGGTTTGAAAAAGTGAAGGATGTAGAGGACACGAGTTTCAGATGGGGAGCCCAGCTTGTCGTGATGGAATGAAGTGATGGAAAAGATCACCACTGAACTCCTCTTCTATGCCAGGGAACTCCTTTCTCATTCTTACTCTCTGGGTAAAACCTGACAAGAAATCAGCCATCCAACTATACACATCTTTACCTACACCATTAAAAATTCAGTTTACAATGCTGACAGTGTCTACGACAATGATGGGAGACAAAGCCATGGGCCTTTCTAAAACTCAAGAGGGTTGTACAAACTTGGTTACCATTATCAAAACATTCTCTAACAATCTCTACCACCTCTAAAAGGTGAGTAACACAAGAGCCCTGTTGTTAAAAAAAAAAAAAAGTTGACTGAAGCACAGGCCTACACATTAAAATCTGTCATGTGTTGAACATCATACACCTTGAATTCTAAAACGTTCAAAAGAACATGAATAAGGCTGTCTGACAAATAATAATTGCAAAGGTCTGATCTGGTACTTTCTTTAAACATTACCAGCACGATGCTGCATTAGCTGCTTTCCACTCGGAAGGAAAAAAAAAAAAAAAAAAAAAAAAAAAACATTGATCAGTGTTGACTGTGGCCGCGGCTTGGATCGGGGGTGGGGGTGGGTGGGGGGTGTATGGGGAGTGGTGGGGGTGGCGAGACGTATTCATGTTTCAGAAAAATACTTTGCACATAATTATTAGTATTCGTGATACAAGTCAAACATGCTACATGTCTCTGTTAATTTTTAAGTGTCTGTTTGATTCTACTTCTACTGCAGCATTTACACAAACCAAGCCCTGCATATGACATCAAAAATAGACGACACGACGACACAACCGCAACACTGTGAGAGCACGTGCAAAGTGGCTATGCATCACCGCACGTGCAGGTATGGCACTGGTTGTAGCAGACAAGTTCGCTCACTTATCCATTAATCACACTTGCGACTTCGGCTACCACGTTTTACTTCGTTCACTTGCCTTCCACAGTCGTTGTCCGATCCGACCACACAAACTGTACTCTGGTCGAATCACGGGCGAGATGAAAGGGGCATGTGGTAAATCTCCATAACTGTCCTCACTGTCAACTTGCGGCGTACACTGCAAGCCTATCTCTCTCTCTCTCTCTTAAATTAGAACATTGTAGTAAACGCCGCTGACGTAATTCTCTCGGGCCATGCTCGATGTTTCGGCGGGCAATTGCTTTCCAGGTTACTTCCCCTGCATAATATCGTGGCCTTTGAATGCATGAGAATACCGATCACTTCATCTACCAATCAAAGGACTCACCATTTCCGGTGTATGGGGAAAAAATGTCGGACATAATTACAAACGGTTTGTTTTTTGTACCTTCTATCCCATAACGACAGCATTTCTTTCGCGTCTACTACAGACGAGGTGATTTTTAATGGAAAAAATGCCATCATAGACAACGCTGTTTTAACTTTCGTATTAGATTTTCATGTCTTTAATTCAATAATCTGTATTCATGCCAGGATACCAAATTCTGCGAATTCAGTAAACCACCTTGTTCTTGTTACCTGATGAGATCACCAGCAGTAGCAGGTCGCGTGCTTCACAGTGGTAGAAGCCGGCTCGGTATGCTGCACGTAGCCCAGAAGGTCAATGATGGTACACTGCCAAGCGGCCTGTACTGATACAGCATCGCGCGCGAAGTGCGCGTGTCGGATCAGCCACTTTCTCTCCGGTAGCCTAACGCCAAAAGAGCTACGCCTACGTCAGACCACTGTCTTCCGTAGCACCACAGTAGTAACTCTCTCTTCCCTCCCCCCCCCCCCCCCCTCTCTCTCTCTCTCTCTGGTGTGTGTGTGTGTGTGTGTCGGTGTCGGTGTGAAGACGCGCGTGCAGGCGTACGCGCGCACGCGTATTTCTGTGTGTGTGTGTGTGTGTGTGTTAGT
>JADBJO010001224.1:143041-168041 GCA_016801955.1 Conus betulinus | reverse complement strand
TCTTCCCTCCATCCTCATTTCTTTGTTTATCTACCTTTCTTTGTTTCTTTCTTTCTTCTTCATCCCTGCATTCCTTTCTCTCTTTCTTTTATACACAGACACTGTAAGTCGAAGTGGACCAAATAATGTGGAAGAAAGTTTGTTCCACATTTTCTGATTGGTCGAACGTGCCGTTGCCATGGCATCTCTTATTCACCGAGTGCCCTGCTTATCTTCGTTGATGATTGAGTTTAACATCTCAGCATGGCTTTGAGAACCAGTTAGCCCAGCACACAGAGTCAGTGGTCTTATGGACCTGGAAGCTGGCAGGCTTGGTTGAGGTCTGTATCTGGCTATGGAGGAGGTACCCAGAGTAGTCAGTTCCCTTGGGCAGGATCCTGCTGGTCACGCATGCCACGGTGAAGTCGCAGAATGGTAGCACCTGGTCGTTTCACACTGTTCCACAGCCTAAAGAGGTGTGTCCCCACCCACCTGCACCCACTTCTCCCTCCCCGTTAACACAGGTTTATCTGTGGAGCATAGACTGCGCCGTCCTGGGTCTATCTGCCACTTGGCCGCCTTCTGCTGGTATTGCCACTTCCCAGCAGGTATGAGTGACGACGACGACGCTTATCCTCGTTTACATTCACAATTAAATAAACGCACATTCTTCAGTCAGAGCCGCAACATTGTATATGCTATCTACTGCCAGCTGTGTGGCAAGATCTGCATTGGTGAAACATCCCACACACTTGAGACATGCATCTCTGAACACCTGGCTGACATCCACCACCATCAACCCAGACCCGTTGCCCTACATTTCAACCATCCACAACACAACATCAACCATGTGAAAGTCTTGGCACTCTGGCAATCACAGAGTGACAGCTTTGAACGTACAGCACGAGAGTCCCATCTTATTGCCAAACTTGGTACGCTACAGCCCCAAGGCATCAACATCCAACAGTAATACAAATATACATACCCGCCACTTCAACATCAGTCGGCAATAACTTCCACCAACACACACACATGCATACACACATACACACACACCACCACCATATACCCCCACTACCCACTTCATACAGAAGTCGCAGCTACCCTCCATTTATTTTAGTTTAGTTTAGTTTAGTTTCGTCTTTATTGTATCTTTTTAAATTTACTTATTTATTCTATTTTATTTCATTTCATGTATTTATTTATCTATTTACTTTTTTACATCTGATTTTATTTAGCATTACCCACGCCCCCACATACAACTACCCACACATAACTACTATTATCACCACCATCACCACCCATTAAAGTCGTTTATTTTAATTTTTTTTTCTTTATTTTCCCCCTTTTTATCATTTAAATTTTCTCTTTTTTCCCCCTTTCTTTTTTGCCCCACTAAGCACTATTATCAATCCACCATAATCACTACCCTCATCATTATCATACTATTCTACCCCCCCCCCCCCCCCCCCCCCCCCCCCCCCCACCCACACACACACACACACACACACATATACACACTATTTCCTCTCCCATGATCCCCTCTTGGGTAGCCTCGTTTCCGTTCCGTCCGGCGGCCATTTTGGTCGTGCGGCGAATCTGAGAACATAAGTGGTTTCCCGATCTTCGTTTTCACTGTCCTAAATGTTATTTGTTTTTTTTGCCTGAAGAAGACCCAAGAGGTCGAAATGCATTGTGTCTTGTCCTGTACTTTGTTTTTCTATGTCCTTGGCGGCAACTATATAAGCCCCTCTCTTTCTAAATGTAGCTTCATTTTCCGCCCTCAATCACTCCGTTGGCAACTCGTTTACATCGCGGGGGGGGGGGGGGGGGGGGGGGGGGGGGGGGGGGGGGGGGGGGGAACAGCTGCGAGTTTCTGGACAGATGTTGACTAAACAAAAACCTTTGTTTCATTGTGAGCAGATGTAACCATTCAGACTGAACTCCCTCAGAAGAAGTGTTAACGCACACTAATAACAAAGATCCTTACCGATAAGTATGGCATTTAAAAAAAAAGTGCAAGTCATTGCCGTGAAAAAAAAGCACATACTTCGGTGAATCATGGGTACTGTGAAAATGACACCAAAGCTCCATATACCTACAAAAGGCCAACATCACATGGATAAAAAATGTCCACCTTTTGAACATACTTAACTGCATCAGTGACCAAGTCATCGTAAGATCCTCGCCGCCGCCTTTGTAAAAGCCATGCTCTCAGCAAATATATAATAGCCCACCATACATTCTCTCAGTTCGACAGCCACCACGTGTTAACTTTTGGAAGCGACGATCTTACAATCCAGAGATAAAGTAGCCTAGTGGGTCAACCCAAAAAAAAACGCCTGCAGCGGCAAGCGAGCCACGCTGTGTTATTCCCGCTGGCCCTGAGCTAGAGGTAAACGACCATGGTGGGTCGGCCATTATGATGTTGTTGCTATTTCGTTCAGAGCAAATATACGCAGAAAGAACACTAACACCCGTTTTCTTTTGTCTTTATTCAAAAATAACTGTTCAGAAAAATCACCAAAACGATTTATCAACGGTGAACCATCTCCCCATTTCTCCCCTTCGGGGAGGGGAGGGGGGAGAGGGAACGGAGGGGGAATGGCGGGTGTTTCCGGGAGGTTTGTTTTTTGGTTTTTGTTTTTTTTTTCCCTGTAATTTTTAAAGAAACACGCTCGACTTACAGGGAAAAGACTCAAACAAACTTAACATAAATTCTCAAATGGTAATTTAATACTAACAACCATTACGAACAAAATAGATGACAATTATACATTTGAATTTAAATTTCAGAAAATATGCAAGCCTTTCTAATGAGTGACTCTCACATAGGTACACGCTCACGCGCGCGCGCGCGCGCGCACACACACACACACACACACACACACACACACACACACACACACACACACACACACACACACACACACCACACACACACACACACACACACACTTTGCATATATAAGGTGAGGAGATGAGGGCTGGGTGTTTTAAAACAACAACAACAAACAACGCTTTGACAAAGACCACACACACACACACACACACACACACACACACACACACACACACACAGAGAGAGAGAGAGAGAGAGAGAGAGAGAGAGAGAGAGAGAGAGAGAGAGAGAGAGAGAGAGAGATAGAGAGAGAAGACACAATAAGATGGCGGGAAATGATCAACATCTAGTTCCAGAGCTCGCAAAGTTATTGTGAAGAAGTGATTAATATGACGAGATCAACCAGATAAAAAAGCCGTGGTGGTCAAGTGACTTCTGGTGAATTTAAAATGGGGAAGTTGAGTGGAAAGGGAAAAAGAAATTTTAGATCGACCGATAATAAATCCAGAGCAAACGGTCTTGACTGTGCTTGACAAGACTGATTCGGAGAACGCCAGTGCCAGTGCCAGAGCAAGTGCTACCATGCCGGACTGCGTAAGTGTTGACACGAATGGCAAAGCATATAAACGTACTCCCAGTTTATCCTGAATACGCGTGATATATTCCATAAAGAGGAAAAACCGTCTTGGGCTGGTGTAACCGTTAGTAATGGCTATTCTGGTAAACATCAGCCATCAGCCATGACCTATAATGAACATACTTACAAATTTTAAGAAAGATCGGCCAAGAACTTTCTGAGATTTTCCATCAAGAAGAAAATCATTATGGGCCATTAGTAAGGCTATAACGGTAAACTTAAACATAGGGCATCATCATCAGTGACCCATAATGAACATACCTACAAATTTTCAGAAAGATCGGCCACGTACTTCCTGAAGAAGAAAAAAACCGTTAGGGGCCGTCACAGCCGTTAGTAATAGCTATAACTGTAAACTAAAACATCGGGCATGATCCGTGAACCATGATGAACATACCTACAAATTTTCAGAAAGATGGGCCAAGTACTTTCTGAGATATTCCATAGAGAAGAAAACCGTTATGGGCCGTTATAGCCGTTAGTAACGGCTATAACGGTAAACTAAAACATCGGGCATCATCCGTAATATACCTGCTAATTTTCAGAAAGATTGGCCAAGTACTTTCTCAGATATTTAAAAAAAAAAAAAGAAAAAAAACCGTTACAGGCCGTTACAGCCGTTTGTAACGGCTATAACGGTGTAAACTAAAACATCTGGCATGATCCGTGACCCATAATGAACATACCTGCTAATTTTCACAAAGATCGGCGAAGTACTTTCTCACATATTCCATGAAGAAGAAAAACCAATATAGGCCGTCACAGCCGTTAGTAACGGCTATAACGGGGTAAACTAAAACATCGGGCATCATCCGTGACCCATAATGAACACACACCTGCTAATGAGGCAAAATATCATCAAGCCTCTCCAGCACAAGACGTGTTTCGTCTTCTCTGGATGAAATCACTGTAGTGTCATCCATGAAGGCCTTGAGAGGGGGCTTCATCTGTATCCATCGCCAACGTCTGTTTGTCTTGCGTTGCTTGTTGCTGCTTTTCAAGATGACTTCCATTGCCAACACGAACAGTATTGGGGAAATTGCACACAGTCCATTGCAATGCCCACCTCCAAGTTGATCCAATCTGTTGTGTACTCCTTTGTAGAGAACCG
Source organism: Conus betulinus (assembly GCA_016801955.1). NCBI lineage: Eukaryota > Metazoa > Mollusca > Gastropoda > Neogastropoda > Conidae > Conus > Conus betulinus. The sequence continues at coordinate 163,472 of JADBJO010001224.1, read as the reverse complement.
CATTGAGAAGCCATTGAAGTACTTCTTGAGCATGTCGCGGATGTTCTTTGGCACATGGTACATCTCAAGAGCCAACTGTATCATCTCATGGGGTACAGATCCATACAGATCAAGCCACACTACGTCCAGGTCTCTCTTTTCTGTTTTTACTCTTTGGATTGCGTCCCAGATCATTGTGGCGTGCTCTGCACAGCCAGCCACGCCTGGGATGCCACCTTTCTGGACTGACACATCCAAGTACTTGTTTTCCATGAGATATTTGGTCAGCCTTGCTGCCATGACAGAGAAGATTTTCCCTTCGACGTTCAGTAGTGATATTGGCCTGAACTGGCTGGTGTCACTTGAGTTTTGCTCTTTGGGGATGTACACACCATCTGCAGTCATCCACTGGCCGCTGATCTTCTGGTTTCTCCAAGCTGATCGCAGCAGCCTGTGGAGCCACTCCAGCACCTTGGGACATTTCTTGTACAGCTGGTAAGGTAATCCGTTTGGCCCTGATGATGATTTGGCTCTGGCTTTGTCCACCACCTTCTTGATTTCCGCCAACGTTGGAGGCTTGTCACTGAACTGTTCCTCAGGGCTGGCTGGCCACACCAGACCTTGAATGTCGAGTGGTGCTTTACTCTGTGAGTCAGAGTATGTTTTCTTCAGATGCTGCTCAAGAACTTCTTTGTCCACACTTAGGGTCCCAGATTTTGGCTGCCCAAACAGAGTTCTGGCAAACTGGAAGGGGTCTCTGAAGAAGCGCTCTTGTGTCTTCTTCTTTTTGCTCTTCCTCTTCCTCGCAGATTCCGCTTTGCTGAGGGCGCTGTATTTTGCTTTCAGGTCTTCCCAGAGTTTTTCCAAGCCTTGTTTTTCAGCTGGCAGTGCGGTCTCTTCATTTGCTTCTTGAGGTTTTTCTTTTGGATCCTGATCTTGTCCATCTCTTCTTGGCGTCTGGATTTCTTTGGAGGTGTTTTCTCTTTAGGTAGTTTTGCTCCATAGGCGTCTCTACATGTGACATACACAATGTCCCCATATGTGGCTAGTTTGTGTTCCAGGGTGCTTTTCCCTATCAGGGCGTCGAGTCTTTGGACGATTTTTGCATCCAGTTTCTCCCAATCTTTAGTCTCGTTTGCTCGTGGCAGGTTGAGTTTCAGGCGCCTGGCATCGAGGGCCTGTGCAAATTCCTCATCCGAACCAACAGCGTGGATGTCCTTGGCACTGTGGTTTAAATCCTGGCCTTGGTCTTCCGACGTCTTAGCTGCTGACGCAGTGCGCTGCTGCTCATTCAGATGAGACACACACATCCCATCTTTGTTCTGTGGATCTTCATGCCACGGGTGGTAGCGAAACGCTTTCCACAGACACACATGATATTCCATTTGGTCCATGTTCATAGTCCGTTTGGGATTTGCAGTCGTGATTGTTTGAACACCGATGGATTCATCATTCTCTCCCCCTTTCGGTGAATCCTGGGAGCATCGTTTCCTCTTGTTTCTAGTAGCCACATGTTGAAGGCAAAGTGGGGAGCCAGCCCACAGAGCCTTAGTTGTGGTCTTTCCCAGTGTTTTCCGGTCTGTCCCGGACGTCCTCCGGCCTATTCCCGGAAGTCAATGGTTCACCCATGCATCAGTAGAAAGAAACTCGTGGAGAGCGTGGCAGCAGAGAGTCCTCAGAAGAGAAGCCCCCTTCAAGCAAGTGTTTCGGCTCTTAACTCCTGACACTCGAGGGGGGTACTCCTTGGTATTAATACACTTCATCACTTGCATACTTCATTCACCCACACATAAACTGTCTGAATCACTATGATGGAACGACATTAAACCGACCACACACACACACACACACACACACACACACACACACACACACACACACACACACACACACACACTTTGCATTATATAAGGTGAGGAAGATGAGGGCTGGGTGTTTTAAAATAACAACAACAACAACAACGCTTTGACAAAGACCACACACACACACACACACACACACACACACACACACACACACACACACACACACACACACACACACATACGCACGCACGCGCGCGCGCGCGCGCGCGCATCTGTCATAAACACTTCTACGTAACTGAAAATCTCTCTCTCTCTCTCTCTCTCTCTCTCTCTCTCTCTCTCTCTCTCTCTCTCTCTCTCTCTCTCTCCAAAAAAGGCGTAAAAAATTCCTAGATGTAGCCACAAATACGTTACTCACCGTAGTTATAAATCCTTTAATTCTGACGATTTTCTTCATGATTTATATGTATAGCAGACTTTTCCAGTGTTTTTCAGGAGACTGATCCAGACAAAGCTATCGAAGCTTGGTATAACATATTTGTCCCTATTTACGACAAACATGTCCCAACTAAGATCAAACGTGTCAAACCCGATGGAAAACCGCCGTGGTTAAATGATGAAATGAATGCTGCTATTAAAATTCGTGAAAACTTGTTCCAGTCAACAGGAAAAGATGCAAAGTTTAAGAACAGCCTAACAAAGTTACAGCTATGAAAAGGGTCTGCTCGTTAAAAACATTTTAGCGACCTTATTTTGTCGAAAAAAGATTCAAAATCGATCTGAAAAGCGATTAATCAATTATCAGGTAAATCGTCAAAACAAGCAGCTTGTCATCTTTAATTCTGTCTGCAGATAATCTCAGTAAACACTTCTTTTTTTTTTACCATAGTCGAAAAGACTATTAAAACTGTACTAAAACATAATGAACTGTTGTTACTAAGAGAATTTTGTGAAACTAAACGGATCGATTCCAGACTTGACTTTCAGTTTATCAGTGTACACGAGGTATGTAGAGACCTTAATTCATTGAAAGAATCTAAGAGCCGTGGATTAGATGATACAGATAGCAAAATTTTGAAAATTTCCGCACCAGTTATCTCTGATATCCTTACTTATATTTATAACTTTGTATTCAGAAATGCTATTAGCCACAATATGTTTAAAGAAGCTTAAGTTTTGCCCTTTTTTAAACTCTGGTGACCCACAGGATCCTTCGAACTACAGACCGATTTCCATTCTGTCTAATTTGTCTAAAAACCTTTAGAAAAGCACCTTAAACAAAACCTTCAAAGGCACTTCGTTACACATAAATTATTTCATTCAAATCAAAGCGGTTTTAGAGAAAATCATTCATGTCAGACGGTTCTTACCAATCTAGTAGAATAGTGGCATTTAAATATCAATAATGATCTTCTGACAGGAACGATATTTGTGGACTTTACTAAAGCCTTCGATGTTATTAACCATGATTTCCTCTTTAAAAAAAAAAAAAAAAAAAAAAAAGCTTACTTTGTATGGTTTAACTCCAAAATCTGTCAATCTTCTCTCCTCTTTTCTATCAAACAGAAGGCAGATAGTTGTTCAAGATATGATATCATCCACTTTCATGCCAGTCAATTTCGGTGTGCCTCAGGGTTCAGTCTTAGGTCCAATATTATTTTTACAATTTACATAAACGATCTCCCTCTTTACATTTCCTCTTCTTGTGAGCTTTTCGCTGATATCACCACCTTACACAATAAAGGGAAAAATGCAGATGTAGTGTGCGCTGACTTACAAAATGACGTTGACAGGCTCATAAAATGGACAGAACTTAATCATATGGCACTTCATCCTCAAAAATCTAAATTCATGTTGATATCAACAAGGCAAAAAGCGACAAAATATCAAAGATAATTTAAAGGAATTAGAAATATATTATAACGTATTAGACGAAGTAAGTTCTCACAAACTACTTGGTCTTATTATCGGCAATAATTTATCCTGGTCGAATCAGCTTTCGACTTTATCAAAAAGAGTATCGAAAATAGTCTTACAGCTTAATAGAATCAAACATCTTTTTTATCAACACGCTCGGAAATTATTTTTTTCATGCTTGTATTCAAAGTGATGTGGATTATGCTTCAACCTGTTGGGATTTAGCTAGTAAAGCCTCCTTAAGGCATCTTGAAAGTCTCTACAGACGCTCTCTCAAACTTATACTTCTTAAATCTTCCTCTCTGGAAATAAGTGATTATAAAGAACTAAACCTCTTGCCTTTTGAATTTAAATGTATCTTCAACAAAGCTGTCTTTATGTTTAAGATTATGAATAACCTTGCACCATTCTATCTCCAAGAGAAATTTCCCGTACGAGAGTTTCGTAACAAAAAAGCACAATATTCATCCCTCGTCCAAGACCTGATCTCTTTATGACATCTTTATCTATTCAGGACGAAAATTATGGAATGAAATCCCAGAATACATCAAAAACAAAAATAGTTTATTATGGTTCAAAAAAGCATACCACAGATATTTAATGGAAAAGTTATAAATGGTTGGTTTCTTTCAGTTCAGACCTGAATTTAATGATACAATATATATACCTACTCCTTTACAACCTCTCTCTCTCTCTCTCTCTCTCTCTCTCTCTCTCTCTCTCTCTCTCTGTCGTGTACCTTCTATGTTAATGTTAAATGCCATGCCTTGCTTCTCCCTCCCGCTTCCTTTCTCCCTCACTCTGTCTCTCATCGCTATTTTGTTGTTGTTGTTGTTGTTGTTACTCTCTCCCTCTCTCTCTCCTCTCTCTCTCCCTCCTCTAATGCCCCCCACCCTCCGCCCCCCACACCACCATCTCCCACCCTTCTGCCTGTGTTCACTATTGTACATTAGTTTTGTTGCATTTGGTGTTATCATATTTCAGAATTTGTATCTTTTCTTTTTCTTTTCTTTTCTTTTGGCCCCGGAGGGCTGGATGTGAGAAAGCAGTTACGCTTACTCCACTACCCTCTGAAAATAAAATGCGCGCTCTCTCTCTCTCTCTCTCTCTCTCTCTCTCTCTCTCTCTCTCTCCTCTCTCGGCAAGCGGCACCATAACAAAGCCTCCGCCGAGTGTGGCGTGTCGCAGCTCACCACTTACCAGCAGTTGTTTTCAGCAGATGTGGGACACCTGTTAGACACTCAGTCACGTCCAGCGACAGCCATCTCTGCGACATACAATGTTAACTCACTATTGCAAAGCATCTGTTGACTGGGTCAAGAGCAGAGAGAGAGAGAGAGAGAGAGAGAGAGAGAGAGAGAGAATAAGGAAAGTTGATTCATGTGTGGGCCATTGCCCCTCATGAAGGGATGAAGGAGTACATATTTACAAACTTTTTTTTTCAGAACTAGCAATAATGAGCTGTGATATTGTCCATGACTCAGCAGTATATTAAAAAAAAAAATGAGAATGGAACGCAGCTTATTAAAATCTTTATAAAGATATGGTTCAAAACGGAGTGACTGAGGGCAGAAAATGAAGCAAAATTTAGAAAGAGAGGGGGTTAGTTACCGACAAGGACAGGCAGAGTACAGGACTAGACACCGCGGTGTCTTGTCCTGTACCTGTTTTGTCTGTGACCTCGGCGGTAACTAACCCACTCTCTTTCTAAATTTTATAAAGATAGACTGACGGATTCCTAACTGCTTTTTTTTTCATTCGTACATGCCATAAGCAATGTAAATTTAAACTGACTTGGCACCTTGTAGTATTTCAGCAGAATATATTGTGCTGTTAGGTCATATACAATAGGACACATAGAACGAAATGTACGTCGTTTTCTTTCTCTTTTAGACAAAGTGGATATATCAATTCACTTTCTCTGTGTGCTCTATAACGATAACTGTCTACTCCGATTTCAGAAATTCCAAGTTTAGACCTTGTCAGTGTGGATCTTAAATGCCTGTCTGTAAGGGTGGTGGTGGATTGGAGGATAATGAGGAAAGAGGGGTAGGAGATGGGGAAGAGAGCGAGTTGACACACAGCTTCCACACCAACACCAGCTCGTTGGTTTCCTCTCTCTTTTTATTTCAAATCATGATTGGATCGCACCAACCATACCAAACCACCGACCTATTAAGACATAAACAACAATAATCATAAACATGAGGTATTATATGTTAACACACACAGAAAAACATAATCAATCAAATTAAGCCAAGATTAAAGTGCAGGATTTACAACAAACATCAACACAAAAGGCCTCCCCGTTGCGAACGGTAGGAGGTACAACATACATTTGCAATCAATAACATAGTCATATCATAAACATAACATTAACCATAGGCGATCCCCGTTGCGAACGGCCGGATCAACAACATAATAATTTCATTATTATAACATTAACATTGAGACTCCCCGTTGCGAACGGCACGAGATACATACGGTCAAAAGCATGGATCATGATTTCATAGCGAAGAACAGTATTATAAGTGAACATACATTTAAGCACACACACTCAAAATGGAACTCCCCGTTGCGAACGGCAGGAGCAATGAACAATAAATGAAATTAATTAACATCCAATTTTTCAACAACAATTACACAATTGTATGAACAAAAAATCACATGTGTAGTGTCCACACATATGATCAAACTCAGAAAAGACACATCTTGCACATTAACATGCCAACTAAAAAGCTATCTTTCTTTCTCAGCACACACACCCACCTCAGGACAGTGCGTGCTACACGCTATGGCTCCACGTGTCACCTGTTAGGCCTACACCCCGGCCCAACAATGGCAGTTGCTTTTCAGCCCTGCAATGGACCCACGGATGTAAATATATTGAACAAGTGAACACTCACAGACTAACAGATGCAGCGACCGGATAAACAAACTGACTGACCAGTGGCTACTCGTGCACAAAATAGGCACAAGAACGCAGCAAGGAACCGAGCAGCATTCAAGTAATTAACTGTCTATTTACTCAGCCAAGTAACCACGTAACCCTTCAGTCGCTCAGATAATGAAACAATCGAACAAACAGATAAAAACACTTGTTTATAACAGGTACCAACCCAGACACACAGAGGAATAATCAAACTAGCTTCACTGGCTGTGTCTTAATCATTTGCTCAGGCCGCCGTGTGGTTTCATCACTATGACTTAACCCTATCCGTCTCGCCAGCAAACAAGGGCGACGATTACATGTCAGTTTGTCCATTGTTCGAACACAAGGAACCTGCAGGGCGCGCGTTAAACTGTATCCACTAATCACAATAAAAGACAGCAGCGTCTGTAATCTATGTTTTTCTGGCATCGATTTGTTGATTACTCACCATAAAATCTGTGACAATACTGAATAACTTTCTGATTTCATTCTTATTAAGCGCCAGCACCTGCCTAGTTACAAAGTTTACCTGAATAATTGACTGTGGAAAATTCGGTATATCACATTTCCAGTTGATAAGAAATTGGAGTTTGTACAATCAAAATGTAAGAACATAGAACTTTTAACTTCCATTTGCTAAAGTTGTTTCACGATGATAGTACTCTATCTGCCCTCACTCTAGGTAAAACATAGCCAAACCAACCAAAGGCAAAAGCCATGAACATACCTTCACATTCACGAACACCTGAACCAGCGTCACAGCCTTCACCCCACTCTGCTCAGTGAAGAAATGATCTCAGAGCCAGAACGCCGGGAGTATATAGGCCTTCCACCCCATTTGAACAAGATCTTTCGAGAAAGTCTTTTGTGGTCTGAGTTACAATAGAACGACTACAAGCGTCTAAAGTGCCTAAGATCTGGCCTTTGTGGGCTGCTCTTCAACGAACATTCTATCCCCTAGGGTCCGACAACCAACGGGGCCGACCGCCATGTAAGTGGCTGGATCTGTAGCAGTGCAGAGGAACAGACCCTTCAGACTCTGTACCTAGGGCAAAGTCCAGCATCCCACCTATAAGATGTTTACCTATTCCCAAATCTCAAAGTCCACCTCAGCAAACACAACACCAACCACGGTTCCACGGTCTCCCAGGGCTGTCCCCCCGGCCTATACTCCGTCTCCCGGACCAGCCGTTGGCAAAATTGTCTGCTGAATGACCAGCCTCTTAACTGGCATTCCAGCCTACCAGCTAGGTTGTCCCTCACTGCGATTCTATCCTGCGTTTTAAGGGGTTAACCACTACAACTCTCTGTCTCAAAGGCTGGGCAGAATCGTACCCTTTACATGTCTAAATTGATCAATTGACACGTTTTTGTGTTTTGTTTTTGTTTTTTCCGAAACAGAAAAAAGGCTCCGTAAACGTTAAGCCTATTGTGATTATCAATATGAGAATTCCAGTCCTACCATCTGCACGAAATCAGCCTTTCCTTAAAACTTTTCAGAAACTCATTAATCCAGTCCGCGCCTTGATTTAGCCATACATATCCAAATCCAAACATACACAATTTGCAGCGAATATTTCAGGCCCAGTTTTTCTTCCCACGCAAATCCAAATCAAAAAGTATTCTCTAGGCCACATAAGGTAATCTGCACTCGTCCATTCTCGTCAATTAACCAAAACCTGAAGCATTTATACCTGAGTTTATGTAGATAGATATATTTCGTTTCTCCATACACAAGGTCACTAGGTGTTTGCATTTTCAACGCCCAAGAATCTTTTACTAGCAAACAAATGCAGTTTTTTTTTTTACAATGGATTGCAGCATTGTCAAGAGCCTTAACTCTGCTCCATACCGAGAGAGAGAGAGAGAGAGAGAGAGAGAGAGAGAGAGAGAGAGAGAGAGAGAGAGAGAGAGAGAGAGAGAGAGAGAGTTGACAAAAACGAAACATAAAAAATCATCAACAGTGAAGAGGTGTTTGGATGTTTGAAGGCGATTTGAGAGCGGAGAGTTGGAGCGAAGGTCAACAGTTGCGCGATAGTAAAGCAGGTTTGAATGGTGTGTTCTAGAGATGGAGTTGAATAGAAATGAACGGTGACCTTTTCTGAAAATCGAGAACAGTGATGGTTGACCTACTTTCTGAAAATCTGATTGACCGTAGAAAATAGGCAAACTTGATGAGAGAGAGAGAGAGAGAGAGGAGAGAGAGAGAGAGAGAGACAGAGACAGAGAGAGACAGAGACAGAGACAGAGACAGAGAGAGACACAGAGAGAGAGAGACAGAGAGAGACAGAGACAGAGAGAGACAGAGAGGGAGAGAGGAGGAGGGGAGATGCTATTTCTGCCTCATCACCATGTATTTCACCTTCACTTTGTCCTTTGTCTTGATGACACTGATTTTCAGCAGAGTGATTTTGCCGCCTAGTCTGGGTTCGCGTAAAGCAATACTGAACAACTTCTCTTGAAAGATGCCCTGATAGCCAAAGAGGAGCAAGGGGCGGAGGGCGGGGTTGAGGGGGGAGCAGCGGTTTGGCTCCCCTAAAGATCAGAAATGCTTGATTAGGCTACAAATTCCACTGAACTGTGAAGCTTTAAATGGACACTACAATATCACTGAGACTTCGTACACATTTTTAATGTCTTTGTGTGTATCATCTTAAGTACGGGAAATAATTCTGTTTTATCGCAGCACTTTTGGTGTGATCAGTGCTGTCTGCGTGGGTGTTTCTGGGCCTGTCTGACGACTGTCATGAGACATAATTGCAGTTTTCATATTTGCCTTCATGGCTCAGTATTAGAACCAAAGGCTAAGATAACAAGTATGACGCAAAATTGATGAAGATGGTGCATATTAATAATCGCCATAGAAGAAAACGTCTCTTTTACCTCCCACACACGTTGTGGCATAACTGACAGCCACGATATCCACCACAATCTCTCTCTCTCCCTCTCTCTCTCTCTCTCTCTCTCTCTCTCTCTCTCTCTCTCTCTCTGACAAAGCAGTAGTTTGGGTTAACAATTTACGTCCTTTATCAATGCCCACCTTCACTCCCTCAACCCCCTCCTCCTCTCACTGTCTTCCCTCTGTCTGTGTGTGGATGACTTTTGATGCATGCTGACGCTGTGATGGACGAGCAACGATGCTGAACGGGACCAGAGACTGTCAATGTAACGGCAGTGCAGGTCTGGTTACGAGCAACGATGACAGGAACGGGACCAGAGACTGTCAATGTAACGGCAGTGCAGGTCTGGTTACGAGCAACGATGACAGGAACGGGACCAAAAAAACTGTCAATGTAACGGCAGTGCAGGTCTGGGAACCACGCTCCCGTCCTTCCTCTCTTGCCGTGGCCGCCAGCTTCGTGGAAAAGCTGTGTGCATGTTTCCTGACGCTATGTCACCACTGCAGTGAAAGCCCCCCACCCCCCCACCCCCGAACCACCACCACCACCCCCATGCCAATACTTAATCAAATCTGTCAAGATGATGAATGAGTATTCCATTGTAACAGTTTAAGTGTTTGCCACTACTTGGTGAAACCTGTTAAGACGATTGATGAATTTTAACATTAAAACAATTTGCCAGTACTTGGTATTATCTGTTAAGATGATTACTGAATACCATATTCTAACACAATAACTTAAGGCATGTACTGGGTGGAACCTGTGAAAGTGATTTAGGAATACTGACTGCCTTTACGTTTTGCAGTAGGTGACTCTAATCAACATATGTGCTTGTAAGTGCATGATCTAAGGTGAATGACTCCTGAGCCATGAGTGTTTTGTACCCGTCCTGAGCACAATGAACATTTCTTTCATTGACTAGCACCGGAAAGTTGCTCCTTCCACCACTCGTAACACAGAAAGTGAAAGTGAAATTCTGATATGCAAACCACTCTATAGGCCTAATTCTTATAGAGAAAGCAGTCTAAGTCCTTCCCCAACAGGACCCACGCTTGCCACCCTACTCGTTACACACGTTATCAGCTTCAACATTCCGGCAACACTTGATTAAGAAGTATGTTGTTTCCGATGACGTATACAAACAAAAAGGACGTGCAGAGAACGCAGTAAAATCAGACAGAGCACTTACAGACGTCAGTGGTAACGGGGTTTTAACAGGGACAAAGTTGCATTGCACTATAAACTAGAAAAACTAGACATTGTAATAAAAAGGGTAAACAAAACAGGGAAACGGGACAGGCTACGCAGCAATAAATCATTGTGTGCAATATGATCCACCAGCCTTTCCTGCTACTCACACGCGAGAGAGAGAGAGAGAGAGAGAGAGAGAGAGGAGAGAGAGAATGTGTACCGTTTCACATGAGACAGATGAGATAGACAGCAAATAGGCTACTGAGCGCTCTCTTAAAGTGTACAGCTTTACTTCTCATGGGTACATTTTTGTTCTTGCCTGACAGGTTTGGCTCAGAGCCGCGACAAACTGGTGCACAGTGTCCGGACATTCGGTCTGTACAGTTAATTTTCCTCTGGACATTCTGGCAAACGCTTCTCCTTTGCGCGGCTATCAGAAAACTGGCAAACAGGGTGAGATGAATGGGGTCTGTTCTGGTCTTAGTCGTGCACGTGAAGAAATATGATGTCAACGTCCTCTTCCTACCCCCTTCCCTCCCCAAACAAACAGCACACTCACATACACATACACACAGACACAGACACAGACACAGACACACACATACACACACACATACACACACACACACACACACACACATGCGCGCGCGCGCGCGCGCGCGCGTTACGTGTAAGCTTACACAGGGTTGATAACCTGTCACATGTCTACCATATCACCACGTTGGGTGCGGAGTTCAAAACAGCATGTCTTCACATCCACCCACCATGTACAACACAGTATGTCAGAAGAGTTTAACCCCCCCCATCAAAGATCTTTCTCTTCCACGCGCCTGCCTGAGGATGAAACCTTGGTTCACCACTACACCCCCGACTGCCCCTTTTCTCCCTCTTTCTGTCCACAGTCGTTGCAGCTCATTCTGTGTACGTATCACTTTCCACCCCCATTGCCGTCACCCACACACAAAACTTTGCCGGGCATGACATGCGCGCTCGAAGAAATACAGGCTTACTTATCTTTTCACCCCTCCCCCCCCCCCCCCCCCCCCCCCCCCCCCCCCCCCCCCCCCCCTCCCCCCTCCCCCCCTCTCTCTCTCTTTTTCCTTCCACGTTTCACTTTGCCTCCCTCCCTCTCCCCGTCCCCGCTCCTCTCTCTCTCTCTCTCTCTCTCTCTCTCTCTCTCTCTCTCTCTCTCTGTCATTCCGTGGCCCCCACGATCACTCCCTGCCTGTGTTCTCTGCAATGACCCCGCTTCTTTTTCCGCATTGCCTTTCTGCGGCTGACGGCGATCCGGGACTCCTTTAGTTTCTAGCACTTTCGAGAAAGTTCAGTTACATGTCTGTTTCGTATTGCCTTTTACACAAACTTTAGTTTGACCTTGCGCGGCTCATTTGAACTTTGGCTTGTTTCAGCTTGTCTCAGTTGCAGATCGCCTGTGACATGCAGATCGCATTTCGTCTAGCACTGCATCTGTTTCACTAGATGCTGTGCTGGCCCAAACATCAACCCAGAAGGTCAGTGCCCTTTGCCCTGCCAGGCCAGAAGACACAGTTAACGATGCGTAGTGATTATTACTGACCAGTGACGCTTCCACTAACACTGTCTTCCTACATCCTGTTTTCTGTCCGTTACCGCTACCCCTGCATCCGCCATACTTACGATACAGGGCCGGTCTGCATTGCTTCCGAGTTAAACGTACCGTAATTTCCTATTTCCGCATAGCTTCCCAGTTCCGGGATCGAATTGAAAGCTAGCTTCGCACATTTTGTACGTGTGTAGTACATGACACTTAGGCCCAGCTCCTTTTCGTCAAAGTCGAAGTCGGTTAATTTGGACGCAGTAGGCTTAACGCACTTTGTACATACTATTTGACGGAAAGATGATCCTTGTTGATAATCATGATTTCGGCAGCCTCTGAAACCGACGTTGGATAGTGACGTACGTACGAGCTTGTCGGTTTATTCAGAAGTGAGAGCGGAATAACTCGATAATGATGATAAACATCTGTTGCTTGTAGACGTGTTTTTCACTCTGAAACAATGCAACGTTTTCTGTTGTTTAGAAGTACCAAAATTAGAACACTAAACAATAACAATAACAATAATCCTTATTTTAGTATAGCTCCAAGTAGTGTTTTGGTATACCTACATCAGTGTAAAAGCTTAAGATAGAGATTAGATAGTAATGGTGCCGTTTGAATGACTGGAAATCACCTTGCTTTTGGGAAAAAGGTTTGCTTTGAAAATGAAAACGAAGACTGTGTTCTTGGATTTGAAGTTAACAAATTATTTCCCATGCTGTATGTCAACAGGGACAGTGGAAATTGGATTGACTTGGAGATTTTTTTTGTGTTCTTACTCCAACGATGGGCACAAGGGTTTGGGAGTGAAAAGTTTAGCAGACGACAGAGAGAAGGCAGGCCCATGCTGAGTGTGCTTGTTCATAAGAACAACGACGACGACAACGATGGCGACGATGAAATCAAACTTTTTTGAAAGTTACTTTCTAAAAAAAAAAAAAAGTAACTGAAACAGTACCAAACAAATGAATGCCCCCCCCCCCCCCCCCCACACACACACCCTTTACACACTCTGACTCAACTCCCTCACCATCACGCTTTCCCCATTCCTCACTGTAAGAAGGAGAGTTAATGGTTTAAAATGTTTCTTCTCGAACTCTGGGAATGTGCTCTAGCGCATGCGTAAGTTATAGTGCGAGAACAGGACTGGCGTTTGTGTGTGTGTGTGTGTGTGTGTGTGTGTGTGTGTGTGTGTGTGTTTCTAAAAGAGAGACCTGGGGGGCAAGAGAGAGAGAGAGAGAGAGAGAGAGAGAGAGAGAGAGAGAGAGCATAATTTTCAATGCTATTTTCCTTCAGTTTTTTGGGTTTTTTTTTTTTTTTTTAACTGTTCAAGTTACCTTTTTTTTTTTTTTTTAGAATGTAACTTTCAGAAACAGTTTTGATTTCATCGTCGTCATCATTGTCGTCGTCGTTGTTCTTATGTACAAGCACACTCAGCATGGGCCTCCCTTCTCTCTGTCGTCTGCTAAAACTTTTCACTCCCAAACCCTTGTGCCCATTGATGGAGTAAGAACATAACAAGTCTCCAAGTCAATCCAATTTCCACTGTCCCTGTTGACATATAGCATGGAAATAATCTTGTGAACCTCAAATCCAAGAACACAATCTTCGTTTTCATATTCAAAGGAAACTTTTTCCCAAAAAGCAAGGTGATTTCCATTCATTCAAAGGGTAACATTACTACCTCTCCTCGACCCAAACTCCAACCTCTGACCTGCACTCACCAAGGATTAAGTTTACGCATGAGCACTCTCTCTCTAACACATTCACACACACACACACACACACACACACACATGCACACACACACACATGCGCGCGTGTGCGCGCATGCAACCATGCACACATGCACGCACAGCCACCCACACACATACACATCCACACTCGCACGCACGCACTCACGCACGCACGCACGCACGCATGCACGGACACACACACACACACACACACACACACACACACACACACACACACACCATTTCCCCTCCTAATCTTTTTTCTTGTCATAATTATATAGTGACATTCAAAGAGACAAAAGTTGACTGCAGGGTTCACGGTGAAAATGATTCTGCAGATTGGTAGGTTGTGAGGATGGTATGGGATTACTACCACAGAGAGCGATCCTCAATCGCGCTGTGGTAGTCATCCCATACCATCCTCACAACCTACAGTCTGCAGAATCCTGCGTGAAAACTTTAGTCTCCTCCAGCAAGATCCAGACCTCAAACAAATCTTTTCCAAGCCACCGCTGATTGCTTTTCAGAGGGACAAGAACCTGTGTGACATGCTTGTGAGGTCCAAGCTTAGGCCGCAGGCCACCCAGTCAAACTCACCAGGGTGCAGACCCTGTGGGGACAAAAAAAAAATGGAAGACGTGCCCATTCATAGACACTTCAACTACAGTCGTGGGACCCACTGGTACATTCACTGTGAGGTCCAGTTTTCAACTGCCAGTCTAGGGACTTAGTGTACGTCGTGACCTGCACCCTCTGCTCCAAGCTGTATATTGGGGAGACCTACCGCTCATTGGCCGACCGCTTTTCAGAGAGCACCTGAGGTCGATGAAGCTGGGCCACAACAACCCAGTCGGCCAACATTTTGTTGGTCCGTATCACAGCTTCAGTCATGCAAAGATATCAGCAGTGTGGCAGAACCCCAGAGACCGTGTTTACAGAAAGCACATGGAGAGCCTTGTCATCAGCCGCTTGGGCACCACACAGCCAGCTGGGATGAACATCAGAGTCACTGACGTCTAGCTGAGCCAGGGCCCTTCTGCCTTAATCTCTCTGTCCTGTCCCTCTTTAGCCCCTGTTTCTTTTTCTTTCAGTAGGCCAAATAGTGAATATTTCCATTTATCCCCCCCCCCCCCCCCCCCCCTTGTGTGTGTGTGTGTGTGTGTGTGTGTGTGTGTGTGTGTGTGTGGGGGGTGTTGTTGTGTGTGTGGTGTGTGGGGGGGGGGGGTGGGGGGGGGGGGGGGGGGGGGGGGGGGAGTGTGTGCGTGCGCACGTGTGGGGGGGTGCGTCTGTGCGTGTGTGTGTGTGTGTTGTGTGTTTTTGGTGAACTGTGGTGTGTGTGTGTGTGTGTGTGTGTGTGTGTGTACTCAGTACACCTGAACAGTGGTCAGTGAGTGTATTTTGGTCCAACTTAATGATTAAATGAGATGTTCTCATGTTCCACATGGGCTTTCACATGGCTTTCCTGTCTACACTGTCCTCTTCTCTTCACTTTGACAACGGGCCTATGGCTTGAAACGTCAGTGTCTGCATTCCAAAGGGTTCGACTACTACCAAAAGGTTTTTATAAACTTTATCATTATTTCATTTTATAATGACATTCGTTTTCCTTTTCTTCATATTATTTTTTTCCTCCAATTCCGTTAACTTGCTTGTCAAATTTATTGGGCTCCATATCAGGGGTTGTTTCCCATCAAGTGTGTGAATATCTTTACACAAGTCATGAGAGAAGATTAACATGAAACAAAATACTTATAACCAACAACTAACTAATCAATTAAAGTCAAAAAAACGGATGACAGTATTAAAGAAAAAAAAAAAAAAAAACAAACAAAAAAACAAAAAAACCTTTTGCTTCCCCCCCCCCCCCCCCCCCCCCTCCCCCCCCCCCCCCCCCCCCCCCCCCCCCCCCCCCCCCCCCCCCCCCCCCCATTATCCACCCCACCCCCCCCCTTCCTTATCCCCGCAAATAAAGTTAATAAAGAATGTTATAAGTATTTTTTCCAATAGGGGTGCGTTCTAAGTATACAAAGAATTCGTACGTTAAAACTGGAGACTGAAAAATAGCCTTCACAGTATTTTGCTTCAATACTGGAATGATTTTTTTCATGTCATTGCATGAAACAATATGAACTGGAGTAATTTTGTTTCCACATACGCAAACTACGTTTTTTTTTTTTTTTTTTTTTTATTTTGTTTTAAATGCATTAAGTTTCCTGTGCATTAATGAGAGTAATTTTTTCTATTAAGATTAAATTTCTCTTTGATTCTGTTAATATCAAACTGTTCTTTATCAACGTGATGATCTACCATACATTCGAAGGCTTTCCAGATATGCGACTTAACCAAGTTACACTGTTCATGTACTGATAAGGGGAAATCAAACAGTTCTGAATCAAAACTATTTTTTTGCTCCACGTTTAGCTGCCCTGTCTACTTTTTCATTATAATGAAAAGAACAATGTGAAGGAATCGCAAAAAGCTACATGGGTTCCTCTTGCAATTAACATGTGTATCATACAACTTATCTCTATGATCATTTCAGGTCTTGTGTGCAACTGAAAAACTTTTAATGCCTGAAGAGCTGATTTAGAATCAACACAGAACAGAATTTGAAATATTGTTTTTGGAAAGTTTAAAAGGTAGTTTAAGCCAGGAGTATCGCTGTTAATTCTGCTGTAAATATCGATTTGTTAATTCCGATATAAAATGATTTCTCTACTCTTAAGTCTGGTATTAAGATGCACAACCTGTTTGTTTATCAATGCACGAACCGTCTGTGTATATTTTTTCAAATAATTTGAATAGTTCTTTTCAACATGGCATTTGATATAGCTTGCTAATATGTTTATGTTTTCATCTTTTTTTTTCATATTAGTATGTTCAATATCAAAATGTGCTTTATTAAGCTCCCATGGTGGTATAGGAGAAAATAACGGTCTAATGGATAGAGCATCGTTATCGATTGATACTTTTTGACGTATACGTTGCCAGAGTTTTTTGAGAAGCTATAGATGTTGCTCTTTTAGGAAAATCAATATCTGACCTCATTTTTATTTCAGATCTAATGTGCGTTTTATTAGCTGTACTCTTGATAACAAATTTACAACATGCTAACTCTCTGTATTCATCTAAGGGAAGCATCTGCGCTTCGTAATACGTACGAGAAGATGATGCATGTACTGGAAGGCCAAGTGCTAATTTCAATGCCTTGCATTCAATACTTTCAAGCTTTTTCAATAGGTATTTGGGAGCGCTAAAGATTACTTCTTGGGCATATGTAGTTTTCGACCTCATTAAAGATTTACATAGAGTTATCAGTGTAGATGAATTCTGTCCCCATTTTTCTTTAGAGATAATTTTAAGGAAATTTAATATTTTTCCTCGCCTTTGTTAATAAGTATTCAATATGAGCGTTCCATGATAGTTTTTAGATGTGAAATGGACTCCTAGGAATTTAACTTCTGTCACATATTTAAGAGGTGTTTCGCCCAATGTAAAAACAGGCAGTTTTTTCTGGATTATTACCACTGTTGAAAAGAATTATATTTGTTTTTTTTTTTCATAGATAAGTTTAATCCATTTAACTTCATGTATTCCGCCATCCTATTTAGTTCATCTTGATAGATCTTTCTGATGAAATTTATATCGCGCTGTGGAGTTTTCTTTTTTTCAGAGTTACTTCCATCCACATGCAAATGTCGTCTGCATATTGAACGAGAACTACCTTTTTAGATAACTTATTTGGCAAATCATACAATAGCAATGAGAAAAGAAGCGGAGCTAACACTGACCCTTGGGGATTCCCATTGACAAAGTTCTACTGGTGGAATATGTTTTTTTTTCTACTCTTGTTTGTATTACCCTATCTTTCAGAAAGCATTTAACATAATTGTATACATTTCCTGATAGTCCAATATTTTTAAGTTTGTTTAACAGCTGTGTATGCCACACTTGACGTAAGCCTTGGTTATGTCAAAAAATGTAGCCAGGACACATTTACGTCTTGCAAATTGTTTCTTTATATTTGTTGATAACTTCACTAATATTTTTCTGTAGTAGATCTCCCTTTACGAAAGCCAGCTTGATTTATAGGAATGATGTCATTTTTTTTCACAGTAATGTGCTAGTCTATTCAAAACAATTCTTTCTGATAGTTTACAGACGTGTAATGTTAATGCTATAGGTCTGTAATTTTTAGGATCACTAGAAGACTTTCCTTGTTTATGAACTGGTACAACAATTGTCTGTTTCCATATTTTGGGCATGTGGCTACTATTCCAGCAAGTACTTAGCAAGCATGAAGAAAAACTACAAGATTGTGTGTGTGTGTGTGTGTGTGTGTGTGTGTGTGTGTGTGTGTGGGTGCGCATAATTACGTGTGTGAGCGAGTGCGCGCGCTCATGCGCTCTCCCATTTTGAGCATTTTAAAGCATGTAACTCTCTTACAGTGAGGGATAAAGAGTGATGGTGAGGGAGTTGAGATGGGAGTGTGGAAAGGGGGTGTGGGGGGGCAAGCACATGATGGGGAGGAGGGTGTGTCTTGGAGTTCCAGAAACGCGTGGTACCTGTCTTTCAAGCTTTAGTACTGTTAAGTTGACCTAAGCAAATGCCAACGGCCATACCACGTTGAATACACCGGTTCTCGTCCGATCACCGAAGTTAAGCAACGTCGGGCCTGGTCAGTACTTGGATGGGTGACCGCCTGGGAACACCAGGTGCTGTTGGCACTATTTTTTTTTCTCTTCTTTTTCTTTGTCTTCTTGTTGTTCATCTATTTATTTTTTTCTTTTTATACTTATTTCTTTTTGTACTTTTTTTTTTTTTTTTTTTTTCTTCAACGTATTGTTGAGTCACTGATTTCTTGCCATTTTGTGTAGCTTGCACAATTGTCATGCATGACAGACAATGTACGTCAAAGGATCACATGACAAAAGTTGTTGTACTGTCCAATTTGCAGGGAGGGGGCACATCACTCATATTATGTTTCTTCTCAAACTCTGGGAACCTATATTCATATCTACATATAGTGTTCTAGTGCATGTGTAAGTTCTAGTGCGAGAACAGGATTGGCGTGTGTGTGTGTGTGTGTGTGTGTGTGTGTGTGTGTGTGTGTGTGTGTGTGTGTGTGTGTGTGTGTGTGTGTGTGTGTGTGTGTGTGTGTGTGTGTGTGTGTGTGTGTGTGTGTGTGTGTGTGTGTGTGTGTGTGTGTGTGTGTGTGTGTGTGTGTGTGTGTCTGTCTGTGTCTGTGTCTGTCTGTGTCTGTGTCTGTGTGTTTGTGTCTGTGTAAGAGAGAGACCAGAGGCAGGGTGGAGCCAGAGAGAGAGAGAGAGAGAGAGAGAGAGAGAGAGAGAGAGAGAGAGAGAGAGAGAGAGAGAGCATAATTTTCAATGCTATTTTTTTTTTTTTTTTTTTTTTTTTTTTTGTTTCAGTTACTTTTCTTTTTAAGAAAGTAACTTTCAAAAACAGTTTAATTTCATCGTCGCCATCGTTGTCGTCGTCGTTGTTCTTATGTACAAGCACACTCAGCATGGGCCTGCCTTCTCTCTGTCGTTTGCTAAACTTTTTTCACTCCCAAACCCTTGTGCCCATTGTTGGAGTAAGAACACAACAAGTCTCCAAGTCAATCCAATTTCCACTGTCCCTGTTGACATATAGCGTGGAAATAATCTGTGAACCTCAAATCCAAGAACACAATCTTCGTTTCCATATTCAAAGCAAACCTTTTCCCAAAAGCAAGGTGATTTCCATTCATTCAAAGGGCACCATTACTATCTGTCCTACCCTACCCTAACTTCAGCCTCTGACCTGCACTTACCAAGGATTAAGTTTGCCATGAGCACGTGTGTGTGTATGGTGTGGGAGGAGGGGGGGGGGGGAGAGAGTAGTTTTCCCTGATATAGTCTGCTTTTTTCTTATCGACTGTACAAGAATCACGTGGTGTGTGTCTTTTACGTTTAAAACAATACGTTTTACCTAAAAGAGTGCCAACGGCCATACCACGTTGAAAGCACCGGTTCTCGTCCGATCACCGAAGTTAAGCAACGTCGGGCCTGGTCAGTACTTGGATGGGTGACCGCCTGGGAACACCAGGTGCTGTTGGCATTCCTTTTTTTTTTTTTTTCCTCCTCCTTCGCTTTTTTTTCTCTTACTTATTTGTTAATTTGGGTTGCTGTTCTCTCTTTTTTCTCTGGTTCTTTTTTTTTTTTTTTTTTTTTTTTTTTTTTTTTTTTTTTTTTCCTTTTTCATCTTTCCTGTGGGTCCCAGCACATACTTTGCATGTATTTCTGCATACGCGTACCGTGCCAGCACTCTGCACATCTGCCGCGTATTAATGCAAAGCAGACCAAACAGTCCTGTATCTTGTGCTTTTTTTTCCACTATCATGTGCCTTACAA
>JADBJO010001224.1:135541-140541 GCA_016801955.1 Conus betulinus | reverse complement strand
CCCTGATATAGTCTGTTTTTTTTTCGACTGTACAAGAAACAGAATGGTGTGTGTCTTTTTTTTTTACTTTAAACAACAATACGTTTTACCTAAAGAGTGCCAACGGCCATACCACGTTGAAAGCACCGGTTCTCGTCCGATCACCGAAGTTAAGCAACGTCGGGCCTGGTCAGTACTTGGATGGGTGACCGCCTGGGAACACCAGGTGCTGTTGGCATTCCTTTTTTTTTTTTTTTTTTTTTTCCTCCTTTTTCGCTTTTCTTTTCTATTACTTATTTGTTAATTTGGGTTTCTGTTCTCTCTCTTTTTTTTTTCTCTTTTTTTTTTTTTTTTTTTTTTTTTTTTTTTTTTTTAAGCTGTTTTCCTTTTTCATCTTTCCTGTGGGTCCCAGCACATACTTTGCATGTATTTCTGCATACGCGTATCGTGCCAGCACTCTGCCCATCTGACGCGTATTAATGCAAAGCAGACCAAACAGTCCTGTATCTTGTGCTTTTTCCACTATCATGTGCCTTACACAAATTTTTCTGTGTGTTACATCAGCAAGAACCACACCAGATAATGCTTCACTTTATCATAAAACGTTGATTTACCGAATGTTTTGGCACTTAATTCATTCATTAAAACAGCAAAATTACATCAACTACTGAAAAAAAATTCTGCCTCATGCTTCTCGTGGTCTTCTTCTTAAAAGGACACATCCTTCCCCTCTTGATTTCATTGTCTGCTTCTTTTCATTTCTCACTTCATCCTCCTTTCTCTACCTTCAGCTGTAGCTGTGTTTTCTTTTTCATACATGCTTTATTTTCTTCTTCTGCTTTAAGTTAAAAGCATGTTCATCTCTCTCTCTCTCTCTCTCTCTCTCTCTCTCTCTCTCTCTCTCTCTCTCTCTCTCTCTCTCTCTCTCTCTCTCTCTCTCTCACACATTCTCACACACACACACACACACACACACACACACACACACACACATGCGCACGCGCATGCGTGCGTGCAAGCAGACACACATGCACACACACAGCCACCCACACACATGCACACACACACGCACGCACGCACGCACGCACGCACGCACGCACGCGGACGTACGCACGCACGCACACACACACACACACACACACACACACACACACACACACACACACACACACACACACACACACACACACACACACACACACACACCCTTCCCTTCCTGATCTTTTTTCTTGTCATAATTGTAGTGACATTCGTTTTCTTTTTCTTCATATTATTCGTTTCCTCCAATCCCGTTAACTTGCTTGTCAAATTTATTGGGCTCCATATCAGGGGTTGTTTCCCCTCCTCCTCCCCCCCCCTGCTGTACCGGTTTGTCCAAGTATCAATTGTATGCGCATGCGTGTGTGTGTGTGTGTGTGTGTGTGTGTGTGTGTGTGTGTGTGTGTGTGTGTGTGTGTGTGTGTGTGTGTGTGTGTGTGTGTGTGTGCATGTTACGTCTGTATGCGAGTGCGTGCTGATGCGCTCGCCCATTTTGAGCATTTTAAAGCATGTAACTCTCCTTGGGGAAAGAGTGATGGTGAGGGAGTTGAGATGGGAGTGTGGAAAGGGGGTGTGGGGGTGCAAGCACATGATGGGGAGGAGGGTGTCTTGGAGTTCCAGAAACGCGTGGTACCTGTCTTTCAAGCTTTAGTACTGTTAAGTTGACCTAAGCAAATGCCAACGGCCATACCACGTTGAATACACCGGTTCTCGTCCGATCACCGAAGTTAAGCAACGTCGGGCCTGGTCAGTACTTGGATGGGTGACCGCCTGGGAACACAGGTGCTGTTGCACTATTTTTTTTTCTCTCTTTTTTTTTTTTTGTCTTCTTGTTGTTCATCTATTTTATTTCTTTTTTATACTTATTTCTTTTTTTTTTTTTTTTTTTTTTTTTTTCTTCAACGTATTGTTGAGTCACTGATTTCTTGCCATTTTGTGTAGCTTGCACAATTGTCATGCATGACAGACAATGTACGTCAAAAGATCACATGACAAAAGTTTGTTGTTGTACTGTCCAATTTGCAGGGAGGGGCACATCACTCATATTATGTTTTTCTCAAACTCTCATAAAACGTATATTCATATCTACATATAGTATTCTAGTGCATGCAAAATTACAGTCGAGAACTGAATGTGTTGCCTGTGTGTGTGTGTGTGTGTGTGTGTGTGTGTGTGTGTGTGTGTGTGTGTGTGTGTGTGTGTGTGTGTGTGTGTGTGTGTGTGTGTGTGTGTGTGTGTGTGTGTGTGTGTGTGTGTGTGTGTGTGTGTGTGTGTGTGTGTGTGTGTGTGTGTGTGTGTGTGTGTGTGTGTGTGTGTGTGTGTGTCTGTCTCTGTCTGTGTGTCTGTCTGTGTCTGTGTCTGTGTGTGTGTCTCTGTGTAGAGAGAGACACAGCAGGGCAGGGGGTGCAGAGAGAGAGAGAGAGAGAGAGAGAGAGAGAGAGAGAGAGAGAGAGAGAGAGAGAGAGAGAGATACAGACAATGCTATTTTTTTTTTTTTTTTTTTTTTTTTTTGTGCTGTTTCAGTTTTTTTTTTTTTTTTGACAAGTAACTTTCAAAAACAAACAACACAAAAACAGTTTAATTTCACGTCACCACGTTGTCGTCGTCGTTGTTCTTATGTACAAGCACACTCAGCATGGGACTGCCTTCTCTCTGTCGTTTGCTAAACTTTTTTTCACCAAACCCTTGTGCCCATTGTTGGAGTAAGAACACAACAAGTCTCCAAGTCAATCCAATTTCCACTGTCCCTGTGTGACATATAGCGTGGAAATAATCTGTGAACCTCAAATCCAAGAACACAATCTTCGTTTCCATATTCAAAAAGCAAACCTTTTCCCAAAAGCAAGGTGATTTCCATTCATTCAAGGGCACCATTACTATCTGTCCTCTACCCTAACTTCAGCCTCTGACCTGCACCTGCACTTACCAAGGATTAAGTTTGCCATGAGCACGTGTGTGTGTATGGGTGTGGGAGGAGGGGGGGGGGGGGGGAGAGGGTGTAGTTTCCCTGATATAGTCTGCTTTTTCTTATCGACTGTACAAGAATCACGTGGTGTGTGTCTTTTTACGTTTTAAAACAATACGTTTTACCTAAGAGAGTGCCAACGGCCATACCACGTTGAAAGCACCGGTTCTCGTCCGATCACCGAAGTTAAGCAACGTCGGGCCTGGTCAGTACTTGGATGGGTGACCGCCTGGGAACACCAGGTGCTGTTGGCATTCCTTTTTTTTTTTTTTTTTTCTCTCCTTTTTTCTTTTCTTTTTCTTTACTTATTTGTTAATTTGGGTTTCTGTTCTCTCTCTTTTTCTCTCTCTTTTTTTTTTTTTTTTTTTTTTTTTTTTTTTTTTTTTTAAGCTGTTTTCCTTTTTTTTCATCATCTTTCCTGTGGGTCCCAGCACATACTTTGCATGTATTTCTGCATACGCGTACCCTGCCAGCACTCTGCCATCTGACGCGCGTATTAATGCAAAGCAGACCAAACAGTCCTGTATCTTGTGCTTTTTCCACTATCATGTGCCTTACACAAATTTTCCTGTGTGTTACATCAGCAAGAACCACACCAGATAATGCTTCACTTTATCATAAAACGTTGATTTACCGAATGTTTTGGCACTTAATTCATTAAAACAGCAAAATTACATCAACTACTGAAAAAACAATTCTGCCTCATGCTTCTCGTGGTCTTCTTCTTAAAAGGACACATCCTTCCCCTCTTGATTTCATTGTCTGCTTCTTTTCATTTCTCACTTCATCCTTTCTCTACCTTCAGCTGTAGCTGTTTCTTTCATACATGCTTTATTTTCTTCTGCCTTTTAGTTAAAAGCATGTTCTCTCTCTCTCTCTCTCTCTCTCTCTCTCTCTCTCTCTCTCTCTCTCCTCTCTCTCTCTCTCTCTCTCTAACACATTCACACACACACACACACACACACACATGCGCACACACACATGCGCACGCGCATGCGTGCGTGCAAGCAGACACACATGCACGCACAGCCACCCACACACACACACACACACACACACACACGCACGCACGCACGCACACACACACGCACGCACGGACGTACGCACGCACACACACACACACACACACACACACACACACACACACACACACACACACACACACACACACACACACACACCATTCCCTTCCTGATCTTTTTTTTTTTTCATAATTGTAGTGACATTCGTTTTCTTTTTTCTTCATATTATTCGTTTCCTCCAATCCCGTTAACTTGCTTGTCAAATTTATTGGCTCCATATCAGGGGTTGTTTCCCTTCCTCCTCCCTGCTGTACCGGTTTGTCCAAGTATCAACATTGTATGCGCATGCATTGTGTGTGTGTGTGTGTGTGTGTGTGTGTGTGTGTGTGTGTGTGTGTGTGTGTGTGTGTGTGTGTGTGTGTGTGTGTGTGTGTGTGTGTGTGTGTGTGTGTGTGTGTGCATAATTACGTCTGTATGCGAGTGCGTGCTGATGCGCTCGCCCATTTTGAGCATTTTAAAGCATGTAACTCTCCTTGGGGAAAGAGTGATGGTGAGGGAGTTGAGATGGGAGTGTGGAAAGGGGGTGTGGGGGTGCAAGCACATGATGGGGAGGAGGGTGTCTTGGAGTTCCAGAAACGCGTGGTACCTGTCTTTCAAGCTTTAGTACTGTTAAGTTGACCCTAAGCAAATGCCAACGGCCATACCACGTTGAATACACCGGTTCTCGTCCGATCACCGAAGTTAAGCAACGTCGGGCCTGGTCAGTACTTGGATGGGTGACCGCCTGGGAACACCAGGTGTTCAATTTCTTCAACGTATTGTTGAGTCACTGATTTCTTGCCATTTTGTGTAGCTTGCACAATTGTCATGCATGACAGACAATGTACGTCAAAGGATCACATGACAAAAGTTGTTGTACTGTCCAATTTGCAGGGAGGGGCACATCACTCATATATGTTTCTTCTCAAAACTCTGGGAACCTATATTCATATCTA
>JADBJO010001224.1:105000-122303 GCA_016801955.1 Conus betulinus | reverse complement strand
AGGGTTGTTCCATCCTCTCCCTGCTGTACGGTTTGTCCAAGTATCAACATTGTATGCGCATGCGTTGTGGGTGTTTGTGTGTGTGTGTGTGTGTGTGTGTGTGTGTGTGTGTGTGTGTGTGTGTGTGTGTGTGTGGTGCATATTACGTCTGTATGCGAACGTGCGTGCTGATGCGCTCGCATTTTGAGCATTTTAAAGCAGGAATCTCCTTGGGGAAAGAGTGATGGTGAGGGAGTGAGATGGGAGTGTGGAAGGGGGTGTGGGGGGTGGCAAGCACATGATGGAGGAGGGTGTCTTGGAGTCCAGAAAAGCGTGGTACCTGTCTTTCAAGCTTTAGTTACTGTTAAGTTGACCTAAGCAAATGCCAACGGCCATACCACGTTGAATACACCGGTTCTCGTCCGATCACCGAAGTTAAGCAACGTCGGCCTGGTCAGTACTTGGATGGGTGACCGCCTGGGAACACCAGGTGCTGTTGGCACTATATTTTTTTTTCTTCTTTTTCTTTGTCTTCTTGTTGTTCATCTATTTTATTTCTTTTTATACTTATTTCTTTTTGTACTTTTTTTTTTTTAATTTCTTCAACGTATTGTTGAGTCACTGATTTCTTGCCATTTGTGTAGCTTGCACAATTGTCATGCATGACAGACAATGTACGTCAAAGGATCACATGACAAAAGTTGTTGTACTGTCCAATTTTGCAGGGAGGGGCACATCACTCATATTATGTTCTTCTCAAACTCTGGGAACCTATATTCATATCTACATATAGTGTTCTAGTGCATGTGTAAGTTGTAGTGCGAGAACAGGATTGGCGTGTGTGTGAGTGTGTGTGTGTGTGTGTGTGTGTGTGTGTGTGTGTGTGTGTGTGGTGTGTGTGTGTGTGTGTGTGTGTGGTGTCGTCTGTGTGTGTCTGTGTGTGTGTGTCTGTGTGTGGTCTGTGTCTGTGTCTGTGTGTCTGTCTGTGTCTGTGTCTGTGTGTTTGTGTCTGTGTAAGAGAGAGACCAGCAGGGCAGGGTGGTGCCAGAGAGAGAGAGAAAGAGAGAGAGAGAGAGAGAGAGAGAGGAGAGAGAGGAGAGAGGGAGAAGAGAGAGAGAGCATAATTTTCAATGCTATTTTCTGTCTTTTTTTTTTTTTTGTACTGTTTCAGTTACTTTTCTTTTTAAGAAAGTAACTTCAAAAAACAGTTTAATTTCATCGTCGCCATCGTTGTCGTCGTCGTTGTTCTTATGTACAAGCACACTCAGCATGGGCCTGCCTTCTCTCTGTCGTTTGCTAAACTTTTCACTCCCAAACCCTTGTGCCCATTGTTGGAGTAAGAACACAACAAGTCTCCAAGTCAATCCAATTTCCACTGTCCCTGTTGACATATAGCGTGGAAATAATCTGTGAACCTCAAATCCAAGAACACAATCTTCGTTTCCATATTCAAAGCAAACCTTTTCCCAAAAGCAAGGTGATTTCCATTCATTCAAAGGGCACCATTACTATCTGTCCTCTACCCTAACTTCAGCCTCTGACCTGCACTTACCAAGGATTAAGTTTGCCATGAGCACGTGTGTGTGTATGGGTGTGGGAGGAGGGGGCTGGGTGGGGGAGAGAGTAGTTTTCCCTGATATAGTCTGCTTTTTCTTATCGACTGTACAAGAATCACGTGGTGTGTGTCTTTTACGTTTAAAACAATACGTTTTACCTAAGAGAGTGCCAACGGCCATCCACGTTGAAAGCACCGGTTCTCGTCCGATCACCGAAGTTAAACAACGTCGGGCCTGGTCAGTACTTGGATGGGGTGACCGCCTGGGAACACCAGGTGCTGTTGGCATTCCATTTTTTTTTTTTTTCT
The DNA here is from genome assembly GCA_016801955.1 of Conus betulinus. Classification (NCBI taxonomy): domain Eukaryota; kingdom Metazoa; phylum Mollusca; class Gastropoda; order Neogastropoda; family Conidae; genus Conus; species Conus betulinus. Next base: position 120,460 of record JADBJO010001224.1, on the reverse strand, counting down.
CCTCCTTTTCGCTTTTCTTTTCTATTACTTATTGTTTAATTTGGGTTGCTGTTCTCTCTCTTTTTCTCGGTTTTTTTTTTTTTTTTTTTTTTATAAGCTGTTTTCCTTTTTCATCTTTCCTGTGGGTCCCAGCACATACTTTGCATGTATTTCTGCATACGCGTACCTGCCAGCACTCTGCACATCTGACGCGTATTAATGCAAAGCAGACCAAACAGTCCTGTATCTTGTGCTTTTTCCACTATCATGTGCCTTACACAAATTTTCCTGTGTGTTACATCAGCAAGAACCCACACCAGATAATGCTTCACTTTATCATAAAACGTTGATTTACCGAATGTTTTGGCACTTAATTCATTAAAACAGCAAAATTACATCAACTACTGAAAAAACAATTCTGCCTCATGCTTCTCGTGGTCTTCTTCTTAATAGGACACATCCTTCCCCTCTTGATTTCATTGTCTGCTTCTTTTCATTTCTCACTTCATCCTTTCTCTACCTTCAGCTGTAGCTGTTTCTTTCATACATGCTTTATTTTCTTCTGCCTTTAAGTTAAAAAGCATGTTCTCTCTCTCTCTCTCTCTCTCTCTCTCTCTCTCTCTTCTCTCTCTCTCTCTCTCTCTCTCTCTCTCTCTCTCTCTCTCACTCTAACACACACACCACACACACACACGTGCACCGCGCATGCGCACGTGCAAGCAGACGCACATGCGTGCGTGCAAGCAGACACACATGCACGCACAGCCACCACACACACTCACACACAACACACGCACGCACGCACTCACGCACGCAAACACGCAAGCACGGACACACGCAAGCACACACACACACACACACACAATCCCCCCCCCCCCCCCACCACACACACACACCACACACACACCACCTTCCTTCCTGATCTTTTTTCTTGTCATAATTGTAGTGACATTCGTTTTCTTGTTCTTCATATTATTCGTTCCCTCCAATCCCGTTAACTTGCTTGTCAAATTTATTGGGCTCCATATCAGGGGTTGTTTCCCTTCCTCCTCCCTGCTGTACCGGTTTGTCCAAGTATCAACATGTATGCGCATGCGTGTGTGTGTGTGTGTGTGTGTGTGTGTGTGTGTGTGTGTGTGTGTGTGTGTGTGTGTGTGTGTGTGTGCATAATTACGTCTGTATGCGAGTGCGTGCTGATGCGCTCGCCCATTTTGAGCATTTTAAAGCATGTAACTCCTTGGGGAAAGAGTGATGGTGAGGGAGTTGAGATGGGAGTGTGGAAAGGGGGTGTGGGGGTGCAAGCACATGATGGGGAGGAGGGTGTCTTGGAGTTCCAGAAAACGCGTGGTACCTGTCTTTCAAGCTTTAGTACTGTTAAGTTGACCTAAGCAAATGCCAACGGCCATACCACGTTGAATACACGGTTCTCGTCCGATCACCGAAGTTAAGCAACGTCGGGCCTGGTCAGTACTTGGATGGGTGACCGCCTGGAACACCAGGTGCTGTTGGCATTCTTTTTTTTTTTTTTTTTTTTTTTTCTCCTCCTTTTCGCTTTTCTTTTCTATTACTTATTTGTTAATTTGGGTTTCTGTTCTCTCTCTTTTTCTCTGGTTTCTTTTTTTTTTTTTTTTTTTTTTTTTTATAAGCTGTTTTCCTTTTCCATCTTTCCTGTGGGTCCCACCACATACTTTGCATGTATTTCTGCATACGCGTATCGTGCCAGCACTCTGCCCATCTGACGCGTATTAATGCAAAGCAGACCAAACAGTCCTGTATCTTGTGCTTTTTCCACTATCATGTGCCTTACACAAATTTTCCTGTGTGTTACATCAGCAAGAACCACACCAGATAATGCTTCACTTTATCATAAAACGTTGATTTTACCGAATGTTTTGGCACTTAATTCATTAAAACAGCAAAATTACATCAACTACTGAAAAAACAATTCTGCCTCATGCTTCTCGTGGTATTCTTCTTAAAAGGACACATCCTTCCCCTCTTGATTTCATTGTCTGCTTCTTTTCATTTCTCACTTCATCCTTTCTCTACCTTCAGCTGTGGCTGTTTCTTTCATACATGCTTTATTTTCTTCTGCCTTAAGTTAAAAGCATGTTCTCTCTCTCTCTCTCTCTCTCTCTCTCTCTCTCTCTCTCTCTCTCTCTCTCTCTCTCTCTCTCTCTCAACACACACACACACACACACACACACACGTGCACACACATGCGCACACACACACATGCGCACGCGCATGCGTGCGTGCAAGCAGACACACATGCACGCACAGCCACCCACACACATGCACACAACACACGCACGCACGCACTCACGCACGCAAACACGCATGCACGGACGTACGCACGCACACACACACACACACACACACACACACACACACACACACACACACACACACACACACACACACACACACACACCATTCCCTTCCTGATCTTTTTTCTTGTCATAATTGTAGTGACATTCGTTTTCTTTTCTTCATATTATTCGTTTCCTCCAATCCCGTTAACTTGCTTGTCAAATTTATTGGGCTCCTATCAGGGGTTGTTTCCCTTCCTCCTCCCTGCTGTACCGGTTTGTCCAAGTATCAACATTGTATGCGCATGCGTTGTGTGTGTGTGTGTGTGTGTGTGTGTGTGTGTGTGTGTGTGTGTGTGTGTGTGTGTGTGTGTGTGTGTGTGTGTGTGCATAATTACGTCTGTATGCGAGTGCGTGCTGATGCGCTCGCCCATTTTGAGCATTTTAAAGCATGTAACTCTCCTTGGGGAAAGAGTGATGGTGAGGGAGTTGAGATGGGAGTGTGGAAAGGGGGTGTGGGGGTGCAAGCACATGATGGGGAGGAGGGTGTCTTGGAGTTCCAGAAACGCGTGGTACCTGTCTTTCAAGCTTTAGTACTGTTAAGTTGACCTAAGCAAATGCCAACGCCATATACACGTTGAATACACCGGTTCTCGTCCGATCACCGAAGTTAAGCAACGTCGGGCCTGGTCAGTACTTGGATGGGTGACCGCCTGGGAACACCAGGTGCTGTTGGCACTATTTTTTTTCTCTTCTTTTTCTTTGTCTTCTTGTTGTTCATCTATTTTATTTCTTTTTATACTTATTTCTTTTTGTACTTTTTTTTTTAATTTCTTCAACGTATTGTTGAGTCACTGATTTCTTGCCATTTTGTGTAGCTTGCACAATTGTCATGCATGACAGACAATGTACGTCAAAGGATCACATGACAAAAGTTGTTGTACTGTCCAATTTGCAGGGAGGGGCACATCACTCATATTATGTTTCTTCTCAAAACTCTGGGAACGTATATTCATATCTACATATAGTGTTCTAGTGCATGTGTAAGTTGTAGTGCGAGAACAGGATGGCGGCGTGTGTGTGTGTGTGTGTGTGTGTGTGTGTGTGTGTGTGTGTGTGTGTGTGTGTGTGTGTGTGTGTGTGTGTGTGTGTGTGTGTGTGTGTGTGTGTGTGTGTGTGTGTGTGTGTGTGTGTGTGTGTCTGTGTGTGGGTGTGTGTCTGTGTGTGTGTGTGTGTCTGTGTCTGTGTAAGTGAGGAGACCAGCAGGTGTCTGGGTCTGTGCCAGAGAGTCTGTGTCTGAGAGAGAGTGTGTGTGTGTAGAGAGAGAGAGAGAGCAGGGTGGTGCCAGAGAGAGAGAGAGAGAGAGAGAGAGAGAGAGAGAGAGAGAGGAGAGAGAGAGAGAGAGAGAGAGAGAGAGAGAGAGATAATATTTCAATGCTATTTTCTGTCTTTTTTTTTTTTTTTGTACTGTTTCAGTTACTTTTCTTTTTAAGAAAGTAACTTTCAAAAAACAGTTAATTTCATCGTCGCCATCGTTGTCGTCGTCGTTGTTCTTATGTACAAGCACACTCAGCATGGGCCTGCCTTCTCTCTGTCGTTTGCTAAACTTTTCACTCCCAAACCCTTGTGCCCATTGTTGGAGTAAGAACACAAACAAGTCTCCAAGTCAATCCAATTTCCACTGTCCCTGTGACATATAGCGTGGAAATAATCTGTGAACCTCAAATCCAAGAACACAATCTTCGTTTCCATATTCAAAGCAAACCTTTTCCCAAAAGCAAGGTGATTTCCATTCATTCTCAAAGGGCACCATTACTATCTGTCCTCTACCCTAACTTCAGCCTCTGACCTGCACTTACCAAGGATTAAGTTTGCCATGAGCACGTGTGTGTGTATGGGTGTGGGAGGAGGGGGCTGGGTGGGGGAGAGAGTAGTTTTCCCTGATATAGTCTGCTTTTTCTTATCGACTGTACAAGAATCACGGTGGTGTGTGTCTTTTACGTTTAAAACAATACGTTTTACCTAAGAGAGTGCCAACGGCCATACCACGTTGAAAGCACCGGTTCTCGTCCGATCACCGAAGTTAAACAACGTCGGGCCTGGTCAGTACTTGGATGGGTGACCGCCTGGGAACACCAGGTGCTGTTGGCATTCCTTTTTTTTTTTTTCTCCTCCTTTTCGCTTTTCTTTCTATTACTTATTTGTTAATTTGGGTTGCTGTTCTCTCTCTTTTTCTCGTTTTTTTTTTTTTTTTTTTTTTTTTTTATAAGCTGTTTTCCTTTTTCATCTTTCCTGTGGGTCCCAGCACATACTTTGCATGTATTTCTGCATACGCGTACCCTGCCAGCACTCTGCACATCTGCCGCCGTATAATGCAAAGCAGACCAAACAGTCCTGTATCTTGTGCTTTTTCCACTATCATGTGCCTTACACAAATTTTCCTGTGTGTTACATCAGCAAGAACCACACCAGATAATGCTTCACTTTATCATAAAACGTTGATTTACCGAATGTTTTGGCACTTAATTCATTAAAACAGCAAAAATTACATCAACTACTGAAAAAAAAAATTCTGCCTCATGCTTCTCGTGGTCTTCTTCTTAATAGGACACATCCTTCCCTCTTGATTTCATTGTCTGCTTCTTTCATTTCTCACTTCATCCTTTCTCTACCTTCAGCTGTAGCTGTTTCTTTCATACATGCTTTATTTTCTTCTGCCTTTAAGTTAAAAGCATGTTCTCTCTCTCTCTCTCTCTCTCTCTCTCTCTCTCTCTCTCTCTCTCTCTCTCTCTCTCTCTCTCTCACATTCACAACACACACACACACACACGTGCACACACATGCGCACACACACAGCGCACGCGCATGCGTGCGTGCAAGCAGACACACATGCACGCACAGCCACCCACACACATACACACAACACACGCACGCACGCACTCACGCACGCAAACACGCAAGCACGGACGCAAGCACACACACACACACACACACACAACCCCCCCCCCCCCCCACACACACACACACACACACACACACACACCATTCCCTTCCTGATCTTTTTTCTTGTCATAATTGTAGTGACATTCGTTTTCTTGTGTTCTTCATATTATTCGTTCCCTCCAATCCCGTTAACTTGCTTGTCAAATTTATTGGGCTCCATATCAGGGGTTGTTTCCCTTCCTCCTCCCTGCTGTACCGGTTTGTCCAAGTATCAACATTGTATGCGCATGCGTGTGTGTGTGTGTGTGTGTGTGTGTGTGTGTGTGTGTGTGTGTGTGTGTGTGTGTGTGTGTGTGTGTGTGTGTGTGCATAATTACGTCTGTATGCGAGTGCGTGCTGATGGGCTCGCCCATTTTGAGCATTTTAAAGCATGTAACTCTCCTTGGGGAAAGAGTGATGGTGAGGGAGTTGAGATGGGAGTGTGGAAAAGGGGGGTGTGGGGGTGCAAGCACATGATGGGGAGGAGGGTGTCTTGGGAGTTCCAGAAACGCGTGGTACCTGTCTTTCAAGCTTTAGTACTGTTAAGTTGACCTAAGCAAATGCCAACGGCCATACCACGTTGAATACACCGGTTCTCGTCCGATCACCGAAGTTAAGCAACGTCGGGCCTGGTCAGTACTTGGATGGGTGACCGCCTGGGAACACCAGGTGCTGTTGGCATTCCTTTTTTTTTTTTTTTTTTTTCCCTCCTTTTCGCTTTTCTTTTCTATTACTTATTTGTTAATTTGGGTTTCTGTTCTCTCTCTTTTTCTCTGGTTTCTTTTTTTTTTTTTTTTTGTTTTTTATAAGCTGTTTTCCTTTTCCATCTTTCCTGTGGGTCCCACCACATACTTTGCATGTATTTCTGCATACGCGTATCGTGCCAGCACTCTGCCCATCTGACGCGTATTAATGCAAAGCAGACCAAACAGTCCTGTATCTTGTGCTTTTTCCACTATCATGTGCCTTACACAAATTTTCCTGTGTGTTACATCAGCAAGAACCACACCAGATAATGCTTCACTTTATCATAAAACGTTGATTTACCGAATGTTTTGGCACTTAATTCATTCAAAACAGCAAAATTACATCAACTACTGAAAAAACAATTCTGCCTCATGCTTCTCGTGGTATTCTTCTTAAAAGGACACATCTTTCCCCTCTTGATTTCATTGTCTGCTTCTTTTCATTTCTCACTTCATCCTTTCTCTACCTTCAGCTGTGGCTGTTTCTTTCATACATGCTTTATTTTCTTCTGCCTTTAAGTTAAAAGCATGTTCTGTCTCTCTCTCTCTCTCTCTCTCTCTCTCTCTCTCTCTCTCTCTCTCTCTCTCTCTCTCTCTAAACACATTCACACACACACACACACACGGTGCACACACATGCGCACACACACATGCGCACGCGCATGCGTGCGTGCAAGCAGACACACATGCACGCACAGCCACCCACACACATGCACACAACACACGCACGCACGCACTCACGCACGCAAACACGCATGCACGGACGTACGCACGCACACACACACACACACACACACACACACACACACACACACACACACACACACACACACACACACACACACACACACCATTCCCTTCCTGATCTTTTTTCTTGTCATAATTGTAGTGACATTCGTTTTCTTTTTCTTCATATTATTCGTTTCCTCCAATCCCGTAACTTGCTTGTCAAATTTATTGGGCTCCATATCAGGGGTTGTTTTCCTTCCTCCTCCCTGCTGTACCGGTTTGTCCAAGTATCAACATTGTATGCGCATGCGTTGTGTGTGTGTGTGTGTGTGTGTGTGTGTGTGTGTGTGTGTGTGTGTGTGTGTGTGTGTGTGTGTGTGTGTGTGTGTGTGTGCATAATTACGTCTGTATGCGAGTGCGTGCTGATGCGCTCGCCCATTTTGAGCATTTTAAAGCATGTAACTCTCCTTGGGAAAGAGTGATGGTGAGGGAGTTGAGATGGGAGTGTGGAAAGGGGGTGTGGGGGTGCAAGCACATGATGGGGAGGAGGGTGTCTTGGAGTTCCAGAAACGCGTGGGTACCTGTCTTTCAAGCTTTAGTACTGTTAAGTTGACCTAAGCAAATGCCAACGGCCATACCACGTTGAATACACCGGTTCTCGTCCGATCACCGAAGTTAAGCAACGTCGGGCCTGGTCAGTACTTGGATGGGTGACCGCCTGGGAACACCAGGTGCTGTTGGCACTATTTTTTTTCTCTTCTTTTTCTTTGTCTTCTTGTTGTTGTTCATCTATTTTATTTCTTTTTATACTTATTTCTTTTTGTACTTTTTTTTTTTCATTTCTTCAACGTATTGTTGAGTCACTGATTTCTTGCCATTTTGTGTAGCTTGCACAATTGTCATGCATGACAGACAATGTACGTCAAAGGATCACATGACAAAAGTTGTTGTACTGTCCAATTTGCAGGGAGGGGCACATCACTCATATTATGTTTCTCTCAAACTCTGGGAACGTATATTCATATCTACATATAGTGTTCTAGTGCATGTGTAAGTTGTAGTGCGAGAACAGGATTGGCGTGTGTGTGAGTGTGTGTGTGTGTGTGTGTGTGTGTGTGTGTGTGTGTGTGTGTGTGTGTGTGTGTGTGTGTGTGTGTGTGTGTGTGTGTGTGTGTGTGTGTGTGTGTGTGTGTGTGTGTGTGTGTGTGTGTCTGTGTGTGTGTGTGTGTGTGTGTCTGTGTGTGTGTCTGTGTGTGTGTCTGTGTGTCTGTCTGTGTCTGTGTCTGTGTGTTTGTGTCTGTGTAAGAGAGAGACCAGCAGGGCAGGGTGGTGCCAGAGAGAGAGAGAGAGAGAGAGAGAGAGAGAGAGAGAGAGAGAGAGAGAGAGAGAGAGAGAGAGAGAGAGAGCATAATTTTCAATGCTATTTTCTGTCTTTTTTTTTTTTTTTTTGTACTGTTTCAGTTACTTTTCTTTTTAGAAAGTAACTTTCAAAAACAGTTTAATTTCATCGTCGCCATCGTTGTCGTCGTCGTTGTTCTTATGTACAAGCACACTCAGCATGGGCCTGCCTTCTCTCTGTCGTTTGCTAAACGCTTTACAAACAACACGGCACCTGTATAGCTCACTCAGACTTTTTTGTCTCTCACCAACGATTTTTCCTCCCACGTTCACCACTTTCTCAAGCACATTTCTGCTCTTCACAGTCAACCCACCACCATACCAACACATAAATGAGAAAGTTAGAACAGATTCCAAGAAGCATGAATAAAATGTCCGAAGAATGTCAGTATTCACATGAAATGATCGCAGCTTGCGAAGACAATATAATCTGGTTTGACATTTTTTGTGGACATACTCAACATGGGATTTAAAATTCAGCTTATTATCTATAAAAGTTCCTAAATATTTGTATGATTCAACACGTTCTACTTCAGCACCTTTGATAAAAAGTGGTGGTACAGCTTTTGGATTCTTTCTAAAATCAATCAACATTTCTTTCGTTTTTGTTACATTCAGATCAAGATAGTTATGATCGCACCAGTCAACAAATCTTTGAACCCCTTGAAGTAAACAGAATCAGAGTGGAAAGATCCACAAGTGCTGAGTCATCTGAATATTTAATGTACAAAGTTGAATCACTTCCTGAACAATCATTTGTGTACAGAGTAAAAAGCACTGGTGATAAAAACAGTACCCTGGGGTGCGCCAGTTGAAATGACTCTGGAAGACGAAACAACACTTTGATATCGAACAGACTGTGTCCTCTGTGTAAGAAAATCAATTATCCAAAGAATGAGCTTGTTACCCACATTTATTTAATGAGTTTCTTTGCCATCAGATGTGGTTGTATGGTGTTGAATGCTGATGAGAAATCAATAAAGAGAATGATTACTTAACCGTCATATCTGATGTGACAACAGGTTGGTCATGATCACTCAACCGTCATATCTGAAGTGGCAAGGGTTGATCATGATTACTCAACCATCATATCTGAAGTGGCAAGGGTTAATCATAATAACTCAACCGTCATATTTGAAATGGCAACGGGTTTGTCATGATTACTCAACCGTCCTGACTGAAGCAGCAGCAACTTGATCATGGATCTGTCTTATAAGGTGTCAAAGAGATGATGGCCATTTTAATATCCTCCCTCAACAGACAAGCTGATAATGCTCATTAAATATGCCTCCCCCCCCCCCCCCCCCCCCCCCCCCCCCCCCCGACAGAAAAGAATGTGTCACAGACTAATCCTGTATTATGTTAATCAAATTGATAACGGCCACTCTATTATCTTTTCTCAACAGGAAACAAGTTTTAAATGATTTTACTTAAACTGCCCCTTTTGAACAGGGAAACAGATGACACTAGTCACTAAGTAATTCCTGGTTTAACACTAAACAAGTTGACCGTGGTCACTAAGTATATCTTGTATCAATAAAAACAAATTGATAATTGTCACTGAATATGACCTCCTGTCGCAATATAAATCAATTTTAGTCACGAATATGCACTATCGTTATGGGTAACAAATTGATAATGATAAGTAAATAATTATCGTTATGGGTAACACAATTGATAATGATGAGTAAATAATTACCGTTATGGGTAGCAAATTGATAACCACAAGTAAATAATATCGTTATGGGTAACAAATTGATAACGATAAGTAAATAATTATCACTATGGGTAACAAATTGATAACGATAAGTAAATAATTATCACTATGGGTAACAAACTGATAACGATAAGTAAATAATTAACAGCAAATATGTCCCGTCTTAACATGGAACAAGTTCAAAGTAATCAGTTAACAACGACCACTAAACATGTCGTGTCTTCACAGACAAAAAATGTCTTCCCAGTGTTTTATAGCCATTTCAGATCCAGCTGGAGTTATCACTGCACCCCCCGCATCACCCACGAAACAGTCGGACGGTTCTGCCACCTTCAGTGTATACAGCAGTCTTACCTTAAGAGTAAGTCTACAGCAGCGCGTTCATTCAGACGTCCGGCGTGCCCACATGAGTAAATGATAAGACGAAGATGTGCTGACTCGGAAACCATCCTTTATTTCTGTCACAGATCCCAAGTCCCCCTTCCGCCCTTATTCCCCCCCCCCCCCCCCCCCCCCCCCCGTTTTACTCCCCCTCCCTTGGTCTCTTTACTACTCTCCCCCTCCCCAGAGACACCTGCTCCAATCCCCTTTTTCCTCCAACCTCAAGGAGAGGGGTAGAATGACCGAGCCTTCTGCGAGAGCACAGGCAGTCCTCCATCACTGCCTGGAACGGACTCAACACTGCTGCTGTGGTGTCCCAGCCCTCGCGCCCTGACATCATCGGGCCCGCTGGAGTCAGCACTTCAGGACCCTGCCCCGGGCGCTTGTCTGGGTTACAGAGTCTAGAACAGCCCCGGGTGGGGAGCTGAATGTCGTGGCTGATACCCTATCAAATTCACTCAACTGGTGCATAATTTTGAATAGCTGTTCTTACCTGGACAAATCCTCGTGGAGGGAGCGTGTTGAATCTAACTATGAAGGACAATTCTATGACTAGAAGGGTCGCACCTCTGTCATATGTTTCGCATCTGCAGGTGAACTAAATAACGTCCAAGCTTACAACGAACACACCAACCCTTTCATATCCCCTACCTTTGTCACGTTCCCCCACCCCTCCCTCTTTTTTCTTTAACCACCATCCTCTCCCAACTTCCTCCATGGGATTCATTAGCCATTATTTGTCGACACAGATGAGCCAAGAAACATTACAAACCTCCAAAAACACAACAAATAAAAAATGAAAGTAAGCGAAGAATAATGTTGAAAAGCAACTGTGAGCCTCTCGCCCACGTTCCCGTTCACTCCTCACGGATCACCTGGCTCTCGGCGCGGCGACAGGTGATCCACTGGTACAGGGGGTGCAGCAGGGACAGCCCCATCAGGGCAATGAACAGTACGTTCACCTGGAAACAGCCAGTCCAAGGCACGTGTACAGTAGAAAATGAATACGGTTTCAATAGGCCCGTAATTCATGCGTGCATGCTCTCTCTCTCTCTCTCTCTCTCTCTCTCTCTCTCTCTCTCTCTCTCTCTCTCTCTCTCTCTCTCTCTCTCTCTCACACACACACACACACACACACACACACACACACACACACACACACACACACACCCGCCTTCTGATGTCTACCCTGGAAAGCCTGAAACTGAATCTCGCTAACTATCTAACTTTTACTGTGACGGTCTCCACGGGAGACAATCTCTTCTTCTTCTCTTCTTTCTAAAAGACTGGTTCACTCAAAAACGAATAGGTCACCAGCGCGCAAGTTAAAAAGTAAAATAAAATAAAATAAGTGCGACTCAGCCTGTTGGCCACTAGAGCAAAATTTGGCAACAAGGGGTCGCACACGATATTCAAAAAGTTAAAAGTAATGGCCAGATTCAGGCCCAGGTAACCATAAATTATCTGGGGAAGTTAAAATAGAAAAGTCTGTCAATATGCAAGTCTCAAGACTATCGTATCAATTTGATTTTTAAATGAGACTGCGTTTGTGGCAATCTTGATGGCAACCGGTAGTAAGTTCCACAGCCGTACAGAACTAGGATAGAATGAATATAAGTGGCTGTCAATATTTGACGCAGGTATGGCATAAGATAGACCGCCACTCCTGGTGTGTACTTTTATTCAATACTAGTTGTTCCATTGGGATATCAATTAGTTTAGCTCTACCTTGAAGAAGATATTAAGTTTGATAAAAGCTCTTCTATCTTCTAAGGGTTTCCATTCTAATTTCCTCATGCTCTTCCTAGTATTCCCCTTCTCTCTGATGTGGTTCCCTATTACGAACCGTGCTGCTGCTCTGTTCTGAATCTTTTCGAGGTTATCAATGTCCTTTAGATGATAAGGATCCCAGACTGAGCAACCATATTCCAGTACTGGTCTAACCAGTGTTTTGTAGCAGTCGTCTTTAACCTTTTGGGGGCAGTCGTTGATATTCCTGTATAAGAAAGCTAAGATGTTATTTACTTTCTTACATACTAAATTGTAAAGTTCTTTCCATTTGAGACGACTATCTATAATCACGCCTAAATATACTGCTCAAAACAATTGAAAGGCCACTACCACTTTTTAGGGTACCTTGTTTGACTTTATTTTTTTCCAATAACACGGCACTACCCACCCAAAACTTACTGAATTTGGTTGCATGCCTGATCAGTCAACTTGAATTTGATCAGAAATCAACTCAATCTGTGTCATGCACATCACAGCGGTGAACTGAAATGTGCACATACTGCACGAAAAACAGGGTGCAAACCAAACAGGCCTGTGCAACAGAGCACATCTGAACTGCAGGAATACTGCAATGCACGTGCAACCCATGTCTTATCTGAATACACAGGTCAGCCAGTTTTGAAAGACTGGTGGGCATTTATGCCTGTGTTTACGGCACTTTTGCACCATGCCTCGGAGACAACGACTGAGTCAGGATGACCAAGGGCGGGCAATTGCGTGGCTTCAGGAGGGCGTGGGGGTGCGAGAGGTTGGTCGTCGACTGTCAGTCGCCCATTCAGTCATTCAGACTTTGAGAGACCGCTTCAACCAGACAGGAAGTGTTGCTGAGTGACGTCTAGGACGCCCAAGGTCCACCTCCAGGCAGCAGGGCAGGTTTGTTGTCCTGTCAGCTCTGAGGCAGAACGGCTACTTCCGACACACTCAGGGGACAGCTGCGAGCAGCCGGCAATGTCACCGTCAGTGACCAGACCATTCGGAACCGGATGAGAGAGGCATACCTGTGCTCAAGACGACCAGCCGTCCATCCTGTCCTGACACCAGCTCACCGTGCTGCTCGTTTGCCTTGGGTCCAGCGTCACTTAGCATGGACCAGAGATCAGTGGGCAAGAGTATTGTTTACTGACGAGTCCCGCTTTGCCTTATCATTTCATGACGGCAGGAACCGTGTCTGGCGGCGGCAAGGAGAACGCTATCACGATGGTCGCGTGAGCGAGTGTGATCGCTATGGTGGGGGATCCATAATGGTGTGGGGAGGGATGGCACGGAACTACAGAACCCCCCTTGCACATGGTGCAAGGCAACCTCAACGGTGTGGGCTCTAGGGGCATCCCGCAGCCCCTTGTGCTGCCAGCGCTGCAAGCTATTAGACCAGGCGCAATACTTTAAGACGACAACGTCAGACCTCACAGGGCTCCAGTCGTCAACAACTTTCTTCAGCAGCAACACGTGATCCACATGGACTGGCCAGCCAGCTGCTCACCGGACCTTAATCCAATCGAGCACCTATGGGACGTGCTGGGCCGGCGACTTCGAAACAATCACCCCCCGCCAGTTGACCTCAACCAGCTGTTCCAGTTCCTTGAGCAGGAGTGGCAGGCAATACCCCAGATGACTCTGAGGACTCTGATTCAATCCATGAGGCAAAGATGCATCGCGTGCATCCACGCAAATGGCGGACACACACGTTACTGACTGTGTTTTTGTGTATCTCTGGCGTTCTGACTTTTGAAAAGATGGGTAGTGGACTTGAAAGTGACAAAACATGCTGTTCAAATCAATTTTGTCACTAATCTGTGTCATTGATGTTTTGATTAATGGCTGAAGTAAAGTTCGAAAGCATTGTTTTGGGTTGTTTCCGTTCTGTTGTGAAATAGCGAGAGAATTTTCAAGTGGCCTTTCAATTGTTTTGAGCAGTATATTTTGCAGCATTGGTTTCTTTAAGAATAGTATTATGAATAGAATATTCTGATCTAGTTGGTGATCGTTTATTACATATACGCAACACTTGGCACTTTCTGGGGATGAAATTCCATTTTCCAAGTTCTTTCCCACTCATGTAAACCGTTTAGGTCTTCTTGTAAAATGCGTGTATCATTCTTGCTTCTAATTGTTCTATATACTAAGCTGTCATCTGCAAAAAAAAACTACAGTAGTTTCAGGAGAGAGATTCCTACTTATGTCATTTATATAAATTAAGAAAGATAAGGGCCCCAGAACAGGTCCCTGTGGTACACCTGACAAGACTGGTTTACAATGGGATGACGACCCTTCCACAACAACTTTCTGCGTTCTCCCAACGAGGAATGATCTAGACCATTTTAGCAAAGAACCGCTAATGCCAATGTGTTCTTATCTAAGCAGCAGGCCCTCATGGTCAGCCTTATCAAAGGCTTTAGAAAAGTCTAATAAAATTGCATCTGTTTGCTGTCTGTTGATAAGACAGTTATTAAAATCATTGAGAGTTGTTGTAAGTTGAGTCTCACAACTCCTTCGCTGTCTAAAACCATACTGGGCGTTATTTAAGAAGTCATGTTTGTCAAGATGGTCCATTATGCTACTATATATTATGTGTTCAAGTAGTTTTGCTGATATGGATGTAAGAGATACAGGTCTATAGTTCTCTGCTTTTGTTCTGTCACCCTTTTTGAATAAAGGAACAATGCTAGCATCTCGCCACTATCAGGTATTACTCCCTGGTCCAGTGAAGCTTGGTAGAGTAGTTGGTATACTTCAGTCAATTCACTGGCACATAATTTTAAGAGCTTGCCAGGAATGCCATCAGGACCAGTAGCTTTGTTTTCATTGATGTTGTCAGTAACTTAAATACTCCTGCTTTGCTTACTTTGATATTTTGCATTTCAGGGAGTTTTATCATCATCCTTTAGTCTAACGTTAATTAAAGGCCTGTGATTTGAGAGAAACCGAACAAAACTGATTGTTTAGTAAATTTGCTTTTCCTTCAGGGTCCTATATTAGCTTATTCTGATTGTTTCTTAGGTCTGGAATCCCAATGTTGTCCTGTCTCTTACTCCTTATGTAAGACCATAATTTCTTGTTTTGATGATCACCTTCTGAAATCATTGAATTAACATAATTGGAGTGAGCAAGCCTACATTCTCTCTGACGCTTTCTCTTAATATATTTATACCTAATCAGTAATCTTTCTGAATTAGGGTGTAGTATCAATTTCTTATAGAACCGGTTTCCTTCTCAAAAAACGTTTAGTTTTTGTATTAATCCATGCTGGTGGTTCTTGCTTGAAGTTATTTTAGGTGTGTTGTCATCCATAATAAATTCAAAGTTAGTTTTTTATACACTTCCAAAGGTCATTGACATTATCTTCAACACTATGAGACCTCAACAGTCAGTCAATCATATTGCCACTACAACTGACTGTTGGCAACCCCATCACAAAACTTCAGAA
>JADBJO010001224.1:100000-102500 GCA_016801955.1 Conus betulinus | reverse complement strand
TACGTTATAATAACGAACCAGAAGTGTAAACCGGAAGTGCCTGACAGTGTCACTGGTCAATTTCAGTTGTTTCACGGAATAGCAAAAACTGGAAATGACGTCACAAAACTAATCTACGGAAGATGTTCCTGTAGCTATGGCCCAGTGCAGAAAGGAGTTTGGTATTGATATCTTAAATGTTTTTGCAGTTATTTAAATTTATGCAAATTTAGGTACGCTCTAAAAGTCGAAATTTGAATATTTAATAGTTCAAAAACTAACAAAGTAACAGAAACCACATTTTGGTTGCTTATGCAGTTTGATATGCTAATTTTTTTTTTTTTTAATCCATGTTGCAAAACACTTCGACAGTTAAAAATCGTTATTTTTCATTTTTGAAGCTATCTCAACCAAAATTGGTGGATGTATGTAATTTGATATGCTGATTAAGAGTATCTATGTTACAAAACACACATCGACAGTAAAAAAAAAAACCGTTAAAAACCGTTATTTGCTGAATGAAGGAGATGAACATATAGAAGACAGCTAGCTACATAGATTGATTCTACACACGAAATAGCTCAAACCTCTACATGTGCGTGTGTGTGTGTGTGTGTGTGTGTGTGTGTGTGTGTGTGTGTGTGTGTGTGTGTGTGTGTGTTAGCGGGGAATCCTCCCATGTTTGCTCTAAGGCAAACATAAGCCCTCTAGTTTATTATTATTATCATTATTATCATAATCATCATTTTTGTTATGATTACTACTATCATCATCATCATCATTATTATTATCATCATCACCATCATCGTCGTCATAATCATTTTTTTTTTAGCTGTTGTTGTGATCATTGTCATCAACATTAATATTATTATGAACAGTATTTAGCACAGCTTAATAAAAAGAAAACAATAAATGGCCTTGGAGTTTGCAGTCCACAAACACACTCAATAAACAGCACAAAATAAACAAGAACGAGCAACGAATGAAAGACATACTCCGGCCAAATACTTGCATGCCATCCACCTATACCACCACCCCACCCGGGCTTACCACTCCCTCTCTCCCAAAAACACATTCCACACTTCTAAACATCACCAGCACATAATGAAGCAAGCACTTCATTGCTCACTCAGGCTATGATGGAAACGAAAAGTGGACGTTTGATTTGAACTAGGTCAGAGAATCTAAGTAATTTTTTGCGGGAGTTGATTCCAAGGGAAAGGATCCTGCTTGACAAAAAAAGTGTGTTGACGAAATTTTAGTACATGTTAGAAAGAAGGAAGAAGACAGGAATATCATACGAAGAAACGGAGTTCATGGGCTGTACGTGATGATTCAAATACTGAAGTTTCAAAACGGAGTGACTGAGGACGGAAAATGAAGCAAAATTTGAAGACAGGGACCGCCAAGGATACAGACAGACATACTAGTGTCTAGTCCTCCTCTACTCTGTTCGTCTGTGTCCTTGGTGGTAACTAACCCCCCTCTTTTCAAATTTTTGCTCCAAATACTGAAGACGGGGGGAGGGGGGTGTTAAACATACACAGCAAAGAGGTGTACTGAAGATTTGCTCTGCAGCATGTGTTTGTCTGTGAACATTCCTCTTTTGTGAGCGTTCCTGAGTTCCTCCTGTTCGTTGTGTGAACTGTGCGTCTTTAACAACCTGCTGAGTGGTGAACTGCACACTGCACACTCACATGACGCCAATGTAGGCGGCTCCCATGCCGTAGATGAAAGACCTGAGATGGTGTTGAAGACGAAGGCCGGGTACAGCGCCGACTCACTGTTGAGCAGCACCAGCACGGACACAACGATGCCCAGCACAGAGGTCAAGGCCAGGGGAGGGACGGCGGGCATCAGGTCACGGCGCAGCTGGGAACGGCTGTCTGTCAATCATCACGTGACCACAGTCGTCATCACAGTCACCAGTCACCACTGTCAGGGCTGAGTTCATTCGCTGGATGCAGGAGAAATTAATAAAGTTTGCAAGCAGTTGTGTGCGAGTGTTTGTACGTATGCGCGCCTATGTGTGGGTACACGCATCAGTGCGGTGTGTGTGTGTGTGTGTGTGTGTGTGTGTGTGTGTGTGTGTGTGTGTGTGTGTGTGTGAGCGAGAGAGAGAGAGAGAGAGAGAGTGAAAGAGAGAGGGAGAGACAGAGAGTGTGCGTGTGTGTGTGTGTGTGTGTGTGTGTGTGTGTGTGTGTGTGTGTGTGTGTGTGTGTGTGTGTGTGCATTAGCTGTATGCTATGTCCATAATTATGTGCACTACGTGCTGAATGCGCGCAAGGGACCGGGTGAGGCAATAATGTAAAGGCCTGCCTATACTGAGACTGACTCTGCACGAGGGTGAAAGACACAAATTCAGTGTGAACACAAAGGTGAATAAAAACAGCAGCCTTATGTCATCTTTCGTGCCAGAAACCAATTTTCGATACGATCTTAGTTCCAGTAATATACAGTCTTGAGATTGACAGAGTGAATCAACTCACTGGCAAAGGTCTGTTTGAACATGTCGTAGATG